>PVLD010018673.1:0-38408 GCA_004027595.1 Dinomys branickii | reverse complement strand
GATTTCTCCGCAAACTAGGTCTAGAGGTTCCATTCAAACCAGCTATTCCTCTTCTGGGTATTTTCCCAGAAGATCTGAAAACATCATATCACTCTGACATATGTGCACCCATGTTTATAGCAGCACAATTTGTAATAGCTAAAATGTGGAAGCAACCCAAGTGCCCATCCACAGAAGACTGGATTAAAAAATTGTGGCTTTTTTATATAATGGAATATTATTCAGCTATAAAGAAAGACAGTTTTGGGGACTTTGTAGGCAAATGGTCAAAACTGGAATCCATACTCATAAGTGAAATAAATCAGCGATACATGTGCAGGCAACATATTGTATCACTGGTGTAAGATCCCGAGCGTGGGAATATAAACTAAGAGTCATGAAGGAAATCTGTTCTAAAACAAAGAACAGATGGGACGAGGGAAAGGAGAAAAGAAAGAGACAAAAACGTATATATGTATATATGAATATACATATGTGCAGGAGGGCTAACATGGTTCTACTATTGTATTATATCACTGAATGCTAAGGAATAATCGATGACGGGTTATTTGATCAATCTTGTATGTCTGTATGTGTTATCCTGAACACACACTTCAAAGATATCAATATGCAAAGCAGCAACTATTGGTGGGTTTTGTTGTTGTTGTTGTTGTTGTTTGCCTGTTTTGTTTTTTGTCTTTGGATTTTTGGTTTTTGTATTTTTTCTGTTGTTGAGAAGATTAATTGTCTGACTAAATTTGCATGTCAGTATATGGGTTCATATATTTACACTTCGAAGATATCAATGGATAAAGCAATAACCACTGTTGAGAGCATGTCACCTTGTCTGTAGATTAATTGTGACTGTACTATTTTTTATGCTAACTGGTGTCTGTTTGTTCGTATGTTTTTGTACTTTTATTTTTTTTTAATAAAATAAAAAAAATTTAAAAAAAAGTTTCCTTGCCAGCTCAGTAACGGAACGATGACAGAAGGTAAAAAAGCACTAGTTTATGTTCATACTCTAGCAAATATCCAAACATGAGGAAAATTAGGCACAAATAATTTATGTGCCCAACTAGAATAGCCAAGCACATGACATTGCATCCATTTCCTCTAGAACTTTAAAGACACATGCTCACTCCTGTGATTTAAAATTCACAAATGCCACCTAGAAAGAAGCTCTGGTCATGTTAGCTGTTTTCTAAATCAGTATGTAGAGAAGGAGGAAATGTGTGAACAGGGTCAGGTAAGTCATACGGAACTTCAACACAAGCTAAGCCCTTCCTTGTGCCAGTGAGAATAGGAGACAATTGTGGTTTAGCCTGCCCCAACGTGATAGAGCATAGCCGGTGCATACTCCCTGTTACCAGGACTGAGGCCTACGCACTTAACTGTTTGATCTGAAGGAGAAGCAGGTACATATAGATAGATTGATCTAAAATATTTCTCCCATCTGGATCTCAAGTTTCTGTGGTTTAGGTTTAGGTTTTGCAGTACTTAGAATCAAATCCAGAAGCACTCTGCCACTGATGTACATCCCAGCCCATTTTATTGAATGGGTTCTTTCTCAGTTGCATAGGCTGGCATCCAAATCGCAATCCTCCTGCCTCAGCCTGTTGCGTAGCTTTCACTGCAAGCAAGAGCCACTGCACACAGATGAAATTTCCATATTTTGACATTTACTTCACTGAGTCACAACTATGTATCTCTCTGCTCTCTAGCTGCCCTACCTCTACCCCATATGAAGTGTAATAAGGAGAGAGGGAAGTTTGGTAAAGAGAGCTCTGGGTATGTCAAGATATGAGGGCCTACTTCCAGTTCTGTCACCTACTAGCATTGTGACCAGAATCAAAGATGACCTCTATGGGTCTTCATTTATGAAATGGAGAGGACAAAGTAATACCTGTACATATCTCTCATCTAGAATGCAGATCACACAGTGGATAAATTGTTCATGATGAGGGTGTGTCTCTGAAACTGGGAATGCAGCTCAGTCAAGCACTTTCCTAGAGTTCAGAAGTCCTGGGTTTACTCCCCAACACAGCCAAAAAAAAAAAGCATCTCTTATGACAGTAGATGGGTTCGCTTGAAACAGAGCAGAGTTATGAAAAAGCAGAAGCAGTGGAAAGGTAGTAGGCATGCCAAGGAGACTGAGGACATCTTTCAGTCTTTCAGGAATGAAACAGAGTTCTCCCATTGTTCTCCTCTGTCCCCATGGAAGGAAGGCTTTGGTAAGCAGCCTCTTAGCCTACAAGCCAACAGGTCACAGCTTCATCCATCCTGCCGCCCCCAACCTGGAGCCAAATGGTCCTGTCAGGGATTCCTAGGGTCTTTCTGTAAAACCCTGGATTGTAGCCTTCAGAAAGCTGGAGGCTTGAGCAGGCAATTGCCATTCCAAGACAACAGTTCTGTGGTTTTTGTTATTTCTCTGTGTTGTTATATTTTGTCCAAAGTTGATTTTTTGCAGAGAAAATGGTGCTGTTCCTCAGAAGGAAAAAGTGGCCTCGGGAAAATTTTCACATTCAGGGTTTTGCCCAAAGGCCAGAATCATACTCAAAATTTCTGAGAGGGATTGTTTGTACTAGAGGACTTGGCAGCTACCCCAGAAACATAGAAAAGTTTATGAACACAACGGGAAACCAAATTTGAAAAGAAAAACTCTGCTTCAGCGACCTGTCTCAGTGAGCCAAGGGTAAGGTGTGGAAGGTAAAGATTCACCCAAGAAAGATGCTATGACTGCAGACACCTCCCCAACTTGGCCCACCTGGGCAGTGTCATGGTCCAGAAGAGTGCAGGTTTGCCCTCCAGATAAAGGAACACTAGTAGGGACAGGTAACATCTGTGTACCCACATCCCAGTACCCACTTTAGTAGGACATAGGCATGCTGGACTTCAAGGCACTATGCATTAATTGCCTGTAATGTGCCGGCAAAGTGATTCTTCTTAGGGTATATTAGAGCCTTAAATGTTTCCCGACTATTTGGCACAGAAACTAGACCCAGATCAATGCCTTATGTGACTATTCTTCCTGCCCACACAATACAAATACTGCCCACTTTCAAATCTCACCTGACAGAAACAGCAAGCAAAAAAATTAATTAGCATTGTGATTGAACCGTTTCAAACAGAAATGATGTCTGGGACTTAACTAAACTCTTGTCCTCCAACATTCATTCCCAGCAATGTGCAGATTGAACCAGTACTTCAAAATGATTGGTTTCTGATTCTCAGGTTTACCTGAAAGTGTTCTCCAGATGAATTACTTGTGAGAACACTACTGAAGCCATGGCATGACCAAAGCATCCTGAAAAGGAGATTCTGCCAAGGGACACAACCCCTCCCTACCAGCTGTTCAAAACTGACTGTGATGATTGCACAGGTCTGTGAATATACTATACAACATACAGCTGTACATTTTAAATGGGTGACTTTTTCATTGTATGAAAGAGAAAGAGATTTGAGCTTATTATTTAAAAACTAAGGAATTGGTCTGTGAATGTTGATCATTTTATTTGATAAGCTGAACTCATAATGTTGAGGTAGTCTGTGACCCCTGAGAACTTCTCTAAGCCCCAACACCCTCCATTGCTATGGAACTGTCCACAAAATGTAAGTGCTGAAATGAATGCATCGGATGACTGACACTTAGGCCAGATAATCCAAACATACCCAGGACAGCAGCCTACACTAAACATTTTAAGCCCCTCTAAGCACCAAAAAGTCTCACATTTGTACCAGTGTCCTTCTGGTCAGCAATTCTTATTGAGATCCTGCTCCACTTGGAAATCCTGTTGCTTCCTTTAAGGCAGAATTTGGGAGCTGCTTCTTCTGGTCCCTTGGCCAAGTCATCATGCAGGGTTAGCAGCTTGTAGATTATTTTACTCTCCAACTGACCTCATTAAATTTTCATTTAAAAAATACTTATTTGCCTCCCCATTAGGCGCTCATCTCCTTCAAAGTAGGAATTAAAACATGTCTATCTGAGTGCCCACATAACTTAGCAATGAGCAAGAAAGCAAAGGAAGTCACTGGGCATGTAATGTGTGCAACCCACAATGATGTAATGGTCCCATGCAGTAATTAATCTTCACAAAAGCCTACAGGAATTAAAATTATGAACCACATTTTTCCAATAAAGAAACTAAGTCTCCGAGAGGTCTAATGACCTTCTCAAAGTTACATTAATATTTACCAAAATCTATATTTGAGGGGTTGGGGATGTAGCTCAGTGGTAGAGCACTTGCCACGCATGTGCAAAGCCTTGGGTTCAAGCTGCAGTGAGAGAGAGAGACAGAGACAGAGACAGAGAGAGACAGAGACAGAGAGAGAGACAGAGAGAGAAAAAGAGAGATGGAGAGACAGAGACAGAGACAGAGATAGAGACAGAAATTTGAGCCTGACCTGTGCCATGCTGAGGACTATATAGCCTCTTACTAATAACTACAGCTATTCATCTATTTGCCTTTAAAATTCTCTTTTTTCTTCCAGTTGGCACTTGGTCCTGCTCTTCTGAGTTTTCCGCATCCTCTGTTAGAGGATCTGGGATCTTATGTTAGATCCTGGTTTTTTTCTTAAAGTCAAATTTATTTAGGATGTAGGACAAATAGTGCCTTCTTTCCTTGGACCAAATTCATGTCAGTTCAGTGGAGAATGTCCTGACTTTATGTCCTGCCTGCTTGCTGCAAAGTTAGCCTTTGTGCAGATTATAAGTTAGCTATTGCACTATTCTCTCTCTCTCTCTCTCTCTCTCTCTCTCTCTCTCTCTCTCTCTCTCTCTCTCTCTCTCTCTCTCTCTCTTTCTTTCTTGCAAAATTTCCAGTTCTGGGCATTCCTGACTCTAAGATGTATATGAGTTCATAGGGTGATAGCCTGCAAGTTCTGTCAAGGTCAAAATATCCACTGGGAAATAACTCTCCACACACTGGCAGAGATGGTTGTAGCAAAGCAAAGGTGGTACGGAGAGGTGCAGAGCATCTTGTTTCCATGGTAACAGCAACTGAGCTCCTGACACAGCCTGCAGCCCTGGTAAATACCAATATATTGTCTCATTTCCAGTGAAAAACAAAACAGTGTTCTTAAATCCATCCTACACTCCAGTATGGAGAACTTGATATAACAGAAAGAGAGATCAACAGAGTTTCATTTCTTTATCAGAGTGTTTCTTTGAAAATTAAAGTATTAAACTATGCAGCATCGAAATTTCCTTCAGTGACACTGCAATTGGAGATTGTATAAACTTCACCTCTTTCACCCCTAATGCCCTCAGATAGAGATGAGCTTGACTCCCACAGTCATTTTTCAGGGACACAATTCTTGTAATCATCCAGAGACCAGTTCTTTTCTTGTATGTTTAAAGATATGAAGCAACCCAGAAGGGTTTACAGTAAATATTGTTCTTACACAGGTAAGAATAACACCAAGACACCTGTCTCTTTTGACATTTCCTACAGCTGGGACAACTCTTGTCACTGTTGACTGTCAATAGAGTAGATAAAAACAACTGGGTGATTCCCAAGGTCACCTCAATGGGAGTCACTGGTGTACTCCCTCCATTTTATTTACCGTATCTGGCACCATATGATTTTTGGATCCTCCCTAAAGTCAAAATGGTCATAGACGGCAAACATTTAAAACTGATTCAGGTTTAAATGGACCTCAGCTTCCAGAGTTTGCATTCAGAACACTGAGCTATTTAAAAAGCAAACAAGATAGTTTTTAATTCGAGAAACTCCTACAGAATTCCTTCTTGAGGGTTTGGGGGAACAAACCCAGAGCGGCCTGGGGTAGTGGGGTAGAGAAATTGTCTTAATCTGTTCTGTGCTGCTGTAACAAGATACGTGAGACTAGGTAGTTTATGAAGCGTGATTGAAAAATACACTGAATGTTAAATATTTTAAATGTATTATAATAAAAGATACATTGCCATTAATCTCTTCAAAACATTCCCTCTTTCTTATCCCATCCTTCCTGCTGCTTCCTGGAGCAGCTCCGGAGGCCTCTTTCATAGTGTCTTCAGGGCTGGGGATATAGCTCAGTGGAATAAGCGCTTGCCTAGCAAGCGCAGGGTCCTGAGTTCGATCCCCAGTGCCGCAAAAAAAAACAAAAAACCAAACACATAGTGTCTTCAGTTGTGCTGTCACAGCTGCCTCAGTGTCCCGAATCAGTTTTAAATGTTTGCCTTCTATGGCCATTTCGACTTTAGGGAAGATCCAAACATCATATGGTGCCAGATATGGTAAATGAAATGGAGGGAGTACACCATAGTGTTTTACAAATCTGCCTTAGCAGAAACATTCATCAGATTTTTGATCACACCTAATAAAAACATGAAATAAGACTTCCACAATTGCTTCACAAAGTGACAAGGGTGACGTGGTGAACGTATTCAAACCAAGAAGGCAGATTCCCTGCCATCTCTCTTTCTATGACTGGCCAATGGCTTACTTTTTAGGAGGATCTTGGATTTTCCATTTATCTCTCAAGTTTTTCAGTGACAATCAAGAACACAGTGCTCCAGGAACACTGAGAATAAACATTTTTAAAACTTAAGGTTGTGATGTATAATTAGGTGGGTACTGAAGGATTCTAAATGTTTCTCTGCTTCCTTTAAGAATGGGCTGGACATGAGAACTTTGTGCTGGTGGACTATTTGACCTGCTCATCACAAAGGGGAAGAAGGCAGAAGGAAAGGGAAAAGAAAGATGCATTTGCACCTCTGGCACCAGCTCCAACCGCATGAAGGATTTCATATCAAGTTCTATCTGTCACATTTATTGGAGTTTCACCCACTCTCTGCTCCTGCCCTAAGAGAAATCAAACAGTTCTGCTGTTTTACAGAGAAAGATGAAAACCACCCCAAGCTGCTCTTGCACACTCATGTAAAATTACTGCAGTGACCCAGCTCTGTCTCAAGCCAGAAAAGCTGAAAAGGCCCCCAGCTCCCAATTAGCTCTGTCTGTCAATGATACATCTAATGAAGATGTGGCACCCCATGTGCTATATACAGCAGACTTCTCCAGCCACATAACTGAGTCTAATTCTCAGATGGAATCTATTCCATTATTATATTGCAATCACAACAATCACCAATGAGCCATGCTGCCTGGGTCATGCGTGGAAGAGCTGGGAGTCCAGGAAACAGTTAAAAACCACCATGTCCCAAACCAGCTGTCAGTCTCCTGCACAGATGTGGGGAAGTGAGAGATCATGACTCCAAGAGGGTGTGAGTGTCTGGTCACCTCTGTGAGCCCAAGGCAGAGTTTTAAACTTGTGCTTCTAATCACAGGACAAGGCGAGACAACCCCATCTTTGTGGGTGGGGATTTGTGCAGGTAATGATTCACCTCCCTGAAGAGTAGCAGGCCTTTCCTGCCCCATGCGGTTGCCTGATACAACCTTGAAGACTTGCCAGTCTGAAGAATGTGATGTTTCAACAGAAAAATCTCAATGACTTCTACAAGTCAAACATAGCATCTGCTTGTTTCAAAGTCAATGAATAGAAGACATTAACTCTTGGTGTACAGTATGAAACTACAAAGAGGAGAGCCAGCATCAGAGAATATGCTAGTCGTGCCACTTCTGCCTGTTACAGAGATGGTAGAAGGTGCCCAGTGCTATGTAGCTGGAGCTTATATTTCAAGTGCGTGAGAGAGAATGCATTATATCTTCCCTGAAAGGTAAGTCGGGATGCTTGGTAGCCCCTAGAATTCACCTCCTCAGGGAATTTGGTATTTAGTGATGGATTTCAGTCACTTTCAAGTGGGCATGATGGACAGTTTTGTCATTTGGTGTCTTTTGGTTCCTAAGAACAATTGGAAGTTGCTTCATAAGCAATCCAGGTTTCTGTAGAGCAGGAGATAAGTGGACTCAGAGTTCCCAGGGGGAGAGATCATTAAATATAAATGTGTCCATGTGAGAAACGCAGTGTGTTGGTCCCCTGGTTGATCTGAGACTATGGAAGTTCAGTTAACATCTAAGACTTCACTCTTTCCCTAGAAGCTAGGCAGTAATCTTTGCAAGGTCATTTCCAGCCCCAGTCTCATACTGATTTCATACCCCAGGTCCCTGTGGGCCCATGAACTTTCTAGACTCTACCAAGAGGAACCTTGACACGTGGTTGAGGACATCTGTCACTGAAATCAATTTGCCTTGTCAGGGAGGAGCCCTGCTCTCCTAATCCCCTTCCTGCTTAGTTTTCTCCACAGTATTTACTGATGCACCTTGTCATTCTCCTGTGTGTAACTGGTTGCTTGCACTATAATATGAGGTTGTTAGCAAAAAGGATTACCCTGCGCACTTAGGTTGCTCTGTGGCACATAGCAAACTCTTCATAAATATCATCCAAATGAATGAATGAACAAATGCTCTTCTGCTTTGAAAAGCCCGTGTATTAGCTCACGAGCAAACAATGATGAAAAATATGTTTTGCTTTAAATAGTAATTCCCGCTGAGGACAAAGCTTAGAAGTTAGATTTTGAAATGAATGGCGAGTGGTACTGTAAGACAACTATTTCTGAGATCATCTGGAAGATTCTGAAAAAAGTCATGACAGAGAGAGAAACCTCAGAGTAAATGTGTAATTGGACTATTACAAATAATTGAAAAATGAGTCATTTTCTGCTTTTGTCCATTTCTGGAAGACTCAAAAATAAAGCTGATTCAAACCCTCAGCACATACCCAGCTCTCTATTTCCTGTGGTTTCCACCTTCCTGGGGCCTGCTCAACACGCTTACCCTTTAATCTCAGGTTTTAAGATGAGAGGGAGATAAGAAAGTAGATAAAAGTCGAGTTCTCCGCCTTCCACTCTCCAAGTCCTGCACCAAGACTCTATGAATCCCCAGATAATTGAGTTAACATTTTCGGACATGCTGTGCACCCGGCTGTGGGGCCCCAGGATCACTGGACAAAGCATCCTTCACCTCCTGAGGGAAGCATGACATAAAATGTAAGTTAAACCCTAGGCTTCCCCCGCCTCAGGCCTTGGCTTTCAAGTCACTTAGCAGGGTAGCCTGGACTGTGAGATCTGAGCCCCAAAGGCAACATGATTCAACAAAAGTGGAGTTTCTCCTAAAATAATTGCTTCTCGGCATTCCTTATCCTTTGGAAAACTGAGAATGAGAGAACGAAAATCAAATTATTATTCAATGCACAAATGTTTCCTGTGTTTATCACAATAAAGACAGAAACACTAGGAATGACAAATCTCCTCAGCAGAATACAGCTACACTGCAAGAGAATAACCAGGTTCTTGGTCAGTGATGCCAGGGCAAACAGCTCTTCTCTTAGAAGTGGCCTGTGTTCCCATATAGATATACAACAGCAAGGGTTTAGCTTGCTTAAGCTGCTCATGGACTTTCCAGTGTTCAGTTGCTCCAGCTGACTTGGTCAACTTCTCCAGGACTCAAAGAAAGGACCCCAGGGAAGGACTCCCAAGACTTTGAGCACTTGGATCTGCTACAGCACTCACAAGATGCTTCCCATACCAAGGCAAGGTTTGGAAGTCTCTGCATTTGGGCTGGTTGACATGCCAAGCTTGGCTTCCAGCTAGCATTTCAGACTTTGCTTGGATCTCTACACTAACTCTAAAACTACAGGCTCCTCAATGGAAGGATTAGAGTATAATTTTGTTTCATTCATTCATCTGGCCAACCTTAACAGAGCATTCACTGTAGACCAGAGCTTTGTAATGGATTATGTACTTGCATCAATGCCAGACATATAATCACCACTGACCTTCACTCCTAAGACTCTGTTGTCCAAGAAAGAACTCCTACTCACACAGTTGATCCCTCTGTGCTCCTCTCCCTAAGCCAGACAGTAAATTGGACCATAAGGCATTATCCTGGCATGAAATCCAAGATTATAAATGCCTAACAAACTGTGTACAACAAGCTATACACTATCAGTGGGCCCCATAGGACAAACTACATTAAAGGAGTCTTTTTTTCCCCCTGCACTGCTGACTCTGGGTACCAGAATCTTGACTTAAAAGTCATATGGGGTTCCCTTTCATAAAAAATGTAAAAATACTTTAAAGGTCTTTCTTTAAGGATTCTTTGATGGTGGCAGAAGGGTTTGTAGCCCATGATTAGATGGTAGGTAGTCCTTGGTGTGTGCTTTTTTCAATGTTCCTAAGTGCAAGGAAGTAGGCAAGAGAAGCTAAGTTTAGGCTTTCATTGTCTTCTCACTGAGAGTCTGAGAGAAGAATTCTTTCTGTCTCTGCTACATGCTCTGTCTATTGACTTAGCTTTGCTTATGGGTTGCTCAGACCAGTCAGGAAGCACTGAACTTGCTGTCTTAGCTACTTTTCTCATTGCTGAGATAAAATACCTGACACTCAAAGGAGAAAAGGTTTATTTAGCTCACAGTTTTTACAGGTTTCAGTCCATAATCAGCTGGCTCCAAGGCAGGGTGGCATCACAGAGGAGAAACAGGTCATGGTACAGTGAAGGCTGCAAAGTAACAAGGGATGACCACAGCTCTTTCTATCCCTTGTAGCTTATCCATTTTACTTAGGGCAGATAGCACTCACAACCTTAATCTTAGCGTCCCTGATTCTAGCATTGCACCATGAATCAATGCTAGTGTCACATACTCAATCCCAGTGTCAAATACTCTAGATCCAGCCACCCATGAAAAATTCCTACCTGTTACCACATGAGGCTTTAGGGAGATATTGAAACACAAGCCATAGCACCTACATTTGTCACTTTTCATGACAAACTGCTCCATTCATGTACTTTCTGATGCAAATCTTATCTTAGGTCTTTCATCATGGCCAGAGTTCCATGGGCTATGGCGATGAGAGAGAGGTTTACAAATCTCCTTGGACATCTCCAGTGAGCATATGGCGCAATATGTGCCATCCTATGGGAAGACATTACATCCACCTGTCCACCCAAAGCAGCAGCTAATGAACACTCCTGCCTCTTGTACCCTCAGGGTAATGGGTTCATAAATCCCAGTAGGGATTACTTTAGCCTATGAGAAATAAGGGAAAAGCACCAGAACATAGCCAATGTCTTTGAGGCCTGCAATCTTTTATTTTTAGGTATATGACATCAAATCTTCATTAACCAAGTACCCAAGAACAAAACTCCAGGTAACTTCAGCTCATTTGTTACCCTTGTAGCTACCTCAGTTTGGTGTGTGAAGGAGCTGAAAGGTGTGTATGAAAGAGTAGAGGTGGAGAGATGATCGGGTCCTCAGACTGTTATATTTTAAACATATTAAACACCACTTCCAGCCGTGCCTCCCAGTCTAAATGGAGTGATTGTGTTGTAAGCTGAGTTATATCATGAGAGGTAGCTTTGAGTAACAGTTAAGTTAATCACTTAGGTCCTTTTCAACTTATGTTTTATTTATTTATTTATTTATTTAGTGGAACCAGGAATGAACCCAGGGCCTTATGCATGCTAGGTAAATACTCCACCACCACATCCCCAACCTTTTTATTTTTTACTTTGAAACAGGGTCTGACTAAGTTTTCCAGGCTGGTCTCAAACTTGTGATCTTCCTGCCTCAACCTCCAAGTAGCTGGCTCTACAGTGCTGTGCCAGCTGTGCCTTGTGGACAGGGAGCTTAGGTCCTTAAAGTAGGCAACTGGAGTTGAACTGGAGGCTCACAGGCTTGGAGGCTGTGCAACCTCTTGCACACTTTTCAATCTTGCTTTTTGCCACTGTAGAACTGCAATGAGATGACACATGGGAAGCACTTAGCCAGGAGAAGTGGAGTTAGGAAGCGCTCATAAATCATAGCTCTTTATGATGCATGCAGTACCAGAAGCCAAATAGACTGTCACCCAGAGAAATGTCCCACATGACTCCTCAGGCCAACCACTCCCACTCTTCTTGAGTTACAAGGCCCTTCATCTTGCCTCTGCCTCTCTGGTTTGTACACATTGCTTTAGTCTCATCTCTGCTCCAAAGCTTTCTCTAACCTTCTCAGTGGTGGACTCAGAGCCCAGCAGACCTGAAGCCCCTGGGTAGCTATTGATTTTTCCAGACTACTCTCAGGATGCTGCTGAGTCCACACAGCAATAATCTTGGGGCATTTTATGAAACCCTTGAGTCTGTTGACAAGGTTTTGATAAGGAAGAGAAGGACACATGGATTCTTCCATGGAGTGACTAGTGTCCACTGTGGCCCTGACCATTATTTAAACCAACACCTTGTAAGAGTAATAAATGCAAATGGTCATGTCCAGGGGTGTATGTGGACGTCTGCTGTGTGGCTATAGAATCTCTGTGCAGCTAACTGGCAGCCTTGTATCTCTGAGAACGCTTCCCACACCTCTCCAACAGCCTCAAGTCACTGTGAAATCTTTATAAATATTATGGAAATTTACAATCCAGGACTGTCAGATGTGTTATTCTCTCAAATAAAAAATACCTTGCATCATCTCAAAGGAAAGTGTGACCTCTGCTGGAAGCTTCTTGGGACTGATCTTCACCAAGAGGGCGGAATGGAAAGGAAAGAGAGGAGAGGTGAGGAAAGCAGAGGAAAGGAGGATGGGAAGGAAGAGGAAGGGGAAGGAAGAAAGCAATGGAAGGAGAGATAAAAGAAAAGAGGGGAAAACAAGGAAAGAAAAAGCCCTTGATGCCAACCCAGAGCATTGTATTCTACAAAATGCCAGGCTGATGAAGCATGTCTGGTTAACCTCTTGGCTTCATGGCCTCTGTGTTTAATGATGCCTCTAGAGAGACTCACAAGGGTGAAACCAGCCTGCAATTACTCCCATGAAGCAGTGCTGCCTAAGCAAATCTTAACCCTCTCCTGGTTACCATCTTCAATATTTTTCAAGGAACATTTTGGAGGAAATTATTCTATGTCTGCATCTTGGAGTTTTGTTACGTAATCAAGACACATAGCCTCTGCGTCATGAATGTTGTGCTAAGTCATTTAATTCCTTGTTGCCAATCCCTCTACCACAAGAGATTGGTGACATGGAACTTAAACGACTTAGCACAATATTTAAGGGTCAGGGTGGCTTTGCCTTGAGAAATACGGTCCTCTTACACACCTTTCCCTATGTGTTTTCCCCCTGACAAGAAATTGCTGGTTGACTTATATTACAGAGAACAGGGGTTCTTTAAATACTTTGAGCGGTGCAGAGCCTTAACCTTGATCAGACAGCTGTCACAATTCCAGGAGCCTGTGGAATTTTAACCTTAATTCTTTATCACTTTCCACTGCGGAGAGACTGGTATGAAGAATGCACCCAACAAATATCTTTGAAAATTAGTAGTGAGAATTCTCACAGACCTTGAATATCTTCTGGGTCTTTGGTGTCTACACAATCAGTACTACGGTTCTTTGAATCACAAATAGAAAATTCGAGGGTTTTTTAAAGCTTATTTTGATAGAAGTAAGTGAGCAAACAAATGGGAAAGTGATCATTGTGGATCACTAAAAATACCACAATTTGAATAGAGATCAGCATCAAATGATGAAAACTTCTTTATCCTCACACATGTATAAGTAGAAAATTTCCTCAATATTGGAAGAGTTATAAAGTTAGGAGATACCTAATTGCTCAGACTAAGGAAAGAAGGAAGATGAAATGGAAGGAAGGCAAATGGAAAATAAAATGTTCCCCACAATTGTAGAACAGGTATAGAGAGGTTGAACCCATACTTCTGAGAATATAATTTCTTGCCTAGCAGGACGCTGCAATGAAGAAGGATTTGAATGAGAAGTTCACATAGTATAAAACCAGGCTCCTTGGTCCCAGGGAATCTGCTCCGTAACTCCTTATAACAGATATCACTCTTCTCATCTGCCCAGACAAGCAGGTGCTAGGAATGCTGGTCATTTCCTCCTTCAGACCTCTCCACCCACAGTCCTGTGTGAAAGACAGTCTCCTCATGTACTAGGGCCCCTATATCTACAACTGACTCTAAACAGAGGAAGTTATATCTGGCCTGAGTGAGTTCGATTTGTTGACTCTGAAGAACATGAAAACACTCAGACTTAGTCTGAGAAGAGCCCTTACCAGAAAGTGTCTTAGTTACATTCCACTCCTTACTGGGACAAAACACCCAACACCCAAAGTTAAAGGAGGAAAGGTTTATTTAGTTCACAGTTTGTAGAGATTTCAGTCCATAATTGTTGCCTCCAAGGCAGGGCGGCACATAACAGAGGGCAACAGTTCATGGTGGTAGAAGACAGAAAAAGAGAGAGAGAGAAATAAAGAGAGGTCCTTCTGTCTCACACTATATGCAGGCTACCTGGCCTAGGGCAGGAGAAGCAGTCACACCCTTAATCCCAGCTTTGGACCATGGATTAATCACAAACCCAAGATTCAATCACCTCTGAAAAGCCTCCACTCCATGATCTCATGTGGTTTTGGGGGGACATTCAGACACAAACCATAACAAGAAGGTAATGTGCAGTGAAAACCAGGCTATTCATTTGTCACCGCCTGACAAAAGATACAGCAGTGGGAGCCAAAGAGAAGCAGAGACAGGAATCACATGACGCCAGAGAAACAGAGAGACTAACTGCACTTGCTGACTTCCCATGCCCCAGGTCTGGCCCTTTGAAAATCCTGATCCTCGTCTCTTATCCCAAAGATCCCACACCACCGTAGCCACCATCACTTCACCATCCAAACTAGCATGGTCTTCACCATTCTCTCCCCATTAATATTACCATCCTTACCACCATCATTGCCACCAAAGCCATCAGCACTGGTATCATGACACCATAGTCATGACCATGGTCACCACCTCCTTCACCAAGGCCACCATCAACCATTCCCATTACAACCACCATTACTTGCTATCATAGCCACTATCACCAGACACTACAGCAACATCCACAGCATCACACCATGAGTATAATCATCTCTTCTGGACTGACCTCTCTTTGTTTTTTGAGACAGTCTCACTGTGTAGTCTAGGTTGGCCTTGAATTCACTATGTAGCTCAGGCTAGCCTCAGACACAAAGCAATCCTCCTGCCACAGCCTCCCAAGGGCTGGGATTACAAGCACCAGTCACCAGTGAGGTAATTTGCGTGAGTTTATGATCTACACAACTAAGTAATCCTCAACAAAATTAGACTGTAAATGAAGAGAGCCTTTGTTTAGGATTTCTAAAAAGTTAAAACTGTTTCAATAATACTGGAGCCAGTATGAAATATATGTGAAATGTGGGTCATACAAAATATTGTATTTGGTAGACTTTTGTGTAGACAGTTAATACTGTCTTGATGCTTGCAAATTTTGATGAAGGGACGACCATAAATAAAAGCAAAACCATGTTTTGTATTTTCTTACTTAATACATCTTCACATGCTCCAGCGTAGCAGAAATTTTATTTGGAATCAGGGGTCAAGTTTAGAGGAAGTTTGGGCTGGTTGCCTAGCCTCTGTCAGATTCTCTCCTATGTAATGGAGACCTTTATGGGCCTGTGTGCTCACAGGATTATGACAAACACTACTGCATTGTTGTATACTTTTTACTTGCCAGGTCCAGCCCCTAGCATTAAATAAATGTAAACCAGTTGTGTTTTTTTTAAAATTAAACTTTTGTAAGTTTTTTCAGAATCTAACTAATAATTATGCAATTACTATTAAAAGTTATAACAAAGGCACATTTAGGTTTGGTGAGGGGTAAAACACAGGGAATAAACACTACTACTAAGTACATAATACCTCTTTATTCAGAGAAGAATCCAACATGGTAATTTCTGTTTAACTTTGTTAAGAATCAGAAGTGCCTTATAGACTTTGGTTTGTGAATTGCAGCAGGTCTCATGGGAAATTTTTCCCAGAAACAAGCCTAGAATTCCTATATTTCTAACAGTTCCTGAGTTGCCAGATACTGGGTAGACCAACAGAGAATTGGTGAGTGTTTCAGAATATGGTGAGAGTTTAAATAAACATTTTTATTACAGTAAAAGACATCACCATTGATCACCCTAAAAATACCCACCCTCGCTTCAAACACTTCTATCCCATTTCCAGTGCTACTTTCTGAAGTAGTTTTGGAAGCCCTCTTCCATGAATGCCTTCTTGAGATGTGATCACGAGTGCCATCCAAGAGGAAGGCATGCTCCTGGACATTACAGCCTGTTCTTATCTACCTTTCCCACCAGCTCTGACATTGTGCACTTCCTGGTCCTTCTCCAAAGCCAAAATGACCATGAAATGTAAATGTTTTTAATTGATTCAATACATCAAGGCAGTGAAGACAGCACAAATAAAGACACTTATGAAAAAAGGACTTTCAGAATTTCTTCAGAAAGTAGCATAAAGGATGAGACAGGTGTGTTCAAAGTAAGACGTATTTTGAGGGGCATTAATGGCAACATCTTTCACCATAATATATTTTTAAAATTAAAACATGTTATATTTTTAGATCACACATATCTAAAAATGCAATGAAATTATCCTATTTAAGAGACAGCAAATATATTTTATTGATTGAAGATTGAAGGCTATTGTTTATAGAAAGACACAACTAAACATGAATGGCTTTCCCATCCCTAAAGCAGATTACAAAGAAATTCTAAATTTAGCTTCATGATAAAAGTAGTTAAGCGGAGAACATCAAATGCAGAAAACACAAGCATAGTCATCTTCTTAATAGTAAAACAAATTTTAAAACTTTCTCTATCTTTAAAAATGGGTATAAGATGAAACCGACACTCAGATCAAGGACCCCGCAGGGGTGAGCTGAGAATAAATAAGGAGAATAGTGCCCGCTCTGAGGACCAAGCAGTCTTGATGACATAAGCATCTTTGCCTGAATCTGAGAAACTTACCCATCCTCCTTGTTAAAGATGAAACCAACTCAAGAGGAAACAACACTCAAAGCTCCTCAAGAGGAAAGTGGCAGGAAACTCAGAGAGCTCCAGTTCCTGATACAGACCCCACATCAGTCAATCAAACAAGCACTTGTTGAATGGTTTCCAAGTGACAGATTTAATATATTGTCTTCTGGCTCCAACCCCAGCAAGGAACAAATTCCAAAAATGGCAAGAAATCTGGCTAAGATTCTGCTGCTCCTTTGTTACTGACCGTTGGAGAGATGGTGATGCCTATGTAGTGAGCAATGAAACTCATACATATTGGTCACTCACTGTAAGCCACTATGTGATCTCAAATTGTGAGTGCCTCAAGACAGGGCCTGATCTGTGATCTAGGAGGCAGAGAATGAGTCAAAGCAGAGAAAGAAGCTATACGTTGAGTTGACTAATACAGTTGAGGGTGGTAATATTCTACCCCTCATTGAACATACCCCACGTCCCCAACTAAAATGCCACATATCCAAGTTTCTCTGGCTGCTAGATACAGCCATACAATGAGGTGCTGATCCGTGAGGTAGAAGCAGATGGGAAGATCGTGGCATACACCTTCATGGGATCTTAGCATTTCTACACTTCTGTATTCCTGTCTTCTGGAATATTGATGAGACTTTTAGAGTTTTGACAGCCATCTTGGACCATAAGTTGATCGCAAGTATAGCTGCTGTGTACTAAGTAAGGATCATGGAAGGAAACAACAGAAGGATGTAAATCTTGGTGTCTTAGATTTATCTTTTCAGACCTAGACTACCTAACTTTGAACATCCTTTACATAAGAGAATAAAGCCTAAGTTCTTGTGCTACTGTTATTTTTGTGGGGGATTTTTGCAGCTAAGCCCTAAAGTTATGACCTCTTTTTCCTGGTTTTTTGGTACAACATGCCTAGAATACAGCCACCAGGTTAAGACATTGGCAGGAAAATGGATGCACCCGATAAATGTAACATTGAGTGAAATAAATGAGACACACAAGCTTAAATACCACATGGCACCTGTCATTGAGTAAGACAAAGTACAAAGAGCATAATAAAGGATGGAGAGGAGACAGGGGAAGGAGCCCTTGTAAATGGGAAGGGACCCAAGAGAACATGGGGGAGGAGGAGGGGAAACCAGAGGAACACAGATATGCCCTGTACAGGAGCCTAATAACCTCAATGAATGTAAACATCATATTCCACACACATAGAACAAGATTAATGAAATCAACAAGAACAAAGGTGGGGAATTAGAGGAAGAAGGAGAGAGGCAGGAGGGAAGCAGATTAGGAACAAAAAGAACCAAACTATATTATGTACATGCACTCATTCCCCAAAAGGATTGTGAGCTGTATCAACTGATAATATACACTAATAAAACAGATGCATTACAAATAAGGAATAAATACAAGTCGCCTTCCATCCAGTTAGCTGAGATGACCTCTCACCTGCTAGGGTTCAGCTCAAGCTTGACCCCCGAGTCTTCCCTAATTCCATATTCCTTCCATCCCCATTCTGCATTGTGTGCCCCTACGTCTCTCTAGAGTGTGTTTGACATTTCCAGGTCCCTCTTCCTGGGGGCAGACCCTGAGCCCTAACTCTGATGTGTCTTCACATCCCCTAACATAGAGCCAGAAATACAGTAGTAGCCAGTAGCTGCTTGGTAAAGGTTTCTAGAACTGACTCATGTTATCCACAGCTGCTTCTCACTGATGTTCAGGGCCTTTCTGAGTCACTTTAGAATTAAAGATAAAATGCTCCTTACATAAAAAAGTAGAACTAAATGGTTTGTTGTTTTACAAAAAAAAAAAAAAAGTGATGAACCATAAAATAAAGACTCACATCAGAGAGCTGCCACTGCTGCAGGTAGAACCCAGCCACAGCTGATGCTGGCTTGATGTCAGGCTCTGTAGATCAGAGAAGTAATTAAATGCAGCTCCCAGAGAGTGTAGAACTGATCACTAAAATAGCTCCATCTCTTCATGGCATGCATCAAAATTGTTTGTTTACAGACAGCTGAAGAGCTGCTAATTACCTCCTGACACCCTGCCATGACACTCACTCACTTCCTATGCTGGTCCTGACAGCCGTGAAGTGTGTATCTGTCACCCACCTCACCAAGTAGCAATTTCCCCCAACCCTCCGACCTTTGAGTGACAGGGATCAGGCCGTTCTTCCCTCCTGGCAGCCTGACCCTCACACCACCTAATCCACTTTTACAGTAATTCCTCCAACTAATGAACACTGTGCTCACTAGGCTGCAGGTTCCAAATAACTGCTGTGTGATTGTATATCACAGTCCTTGGCAGCTCATTATGGGAGGAAAAAACCTTCAGGATCTAGGTGAGTCCAGCTCGAAGCAACTTGGTTTTAATTGACACGTTGAGAACTCCTGACCCACAAACACTGTTTTTATCAATTTAGGATGATAATTCTTACTTGGGTCAATTTATAACTGCACCAGTTTTAACATCCTGTCTCCTATTTGGTAGTAATTGATCTAAGAAGACTAACTTAAATCTACCTGTTTCCTTAGCAAAGGGTAGGGCAGAAGCTCATGGCATTTCATGTTCACCATAAGTCAGGCTCTGAGTGAGCATGTTGGCTTCTTGTCTCACATAAGAAATGGATATCTAGCACAGGCATTGTGGAGCATGCCTGTAAACCCAGCAGTTGGGAGGCTGAGGCAGGAGGATCACAGTAAGTTTGAGGCCAGCTTGGGCTACAAAGGGAGTTCAAGGCCAGCCTGAACTGCATAGTGAAACCTTGTCTCAAAAAGATGAGAACAAGGAAGAAAGAAGAAAGAAAGAAAGGAAAGAAAGGAAAGAGAGAAAGAGAGAAAGAGAGAAAGAGAGAAAGAGAGAAAGAAAGAAAGGTTTCCTGCTTTTAATCTCATTTTACTGAGTATAGTAAAAGTGTACTCTGATCCAGTACTTGCAGAATTTTAGAGTGTAAGTGTTCCTATTCTTTGTTCTTACATTCTCTTCTTCCTACTAAATTCATGAATATTTAACAAATATTTGTTGAGCACCAGTGATAGGATGGATGCTGTTTTCAGCCCTGGAGCTATAGCAGAGAACTGGACAGGGAGCTCACCATAAGGGCGGAAGACAGGGAACAGCAACCAGGGGCACCAGGAGGGCTTGAACAAGCGTGGTAAGACCGTGTGCTCCTAAACGTTGTCATAGGCTAGGAGCACCAGTATCTGTTCTGCAAAGAGCAAGCAAGACACCTGAAAAAATTTAACCAAATTTCTCCTGGGTGTGTGAATTGATTAAGGAACCATAAGACATGCTGGGATCCCCAGTGGTGGACTACAGTGGAAGCCATTACTGCCTGGACTGGAAAGAGCCAGAGAGAGAGTGGAATCAACAGGGGCCGGTGAGAGCCTGCTCAGGGGAAGAGGGACACCGAGTCTGAGAGTGGGAGCATCCGTGAAGGCACAGACTAGATATTTTCAAGGACTGGATCAAGTTAAACTTTTCAGCACAATTCACTCTATTCTTCTACTCTGATCAGGTTACCTTCATAATGACAACGATGTTGTGAAATACATGTAAACTAATAGTTGTATGTCTTGTGAAAGTTGTCAGAATAAAATGGAATCACTTTGGTCAAACCCTACCCAAAACAAAAACTACAATAATAATAAAAGATAAAGCTGGTATGAAGGAGGAGCGCTCATGTATGTGTGTCTTCTTGGTAACAAGAACTAAACAAGAACTGCCAGAAGGACAGCCTTTTACAGAGGCTACCTCGATGAAGACGTCTGTCCAGTCACTCTTCACTCAACCTCAGACTGGAGCCACCCTTGTTATTAATTCCTGTGGGCAAGAATTACTGCATCGAGCAACTTACACAATTATTCTCATTTTGCACTTGAAAGCTGCCCTGTTCTTTTACATCATTAAGTACACTTTTGGTTTAGTACAGCATGTATGTCCCATTGCAATGCCACTCACAAACAAGAATATTAATCTCCCTGCTTAGGCTGAAAATCTGAAAATCCAGAACATACCAAGGACTACTGAATTAGTTATTATTACATATCTCTGAGGCTTTTTTGATAGGCTGGCAATATTTGGGTGAGTAGTAAAACACATGACCCATACATTTCTGTGTATTTAATCTATAAACTCCCTTTTTTGGGCCTTACAATCAACCAAATCACAAATGAGGTTGTAAAGTGAAGGTTTTTTAACCCAATTTATATTCTGTTGACGGTGGTGACAAGGTGGACATTTCTTGAGTTGTTGCATTTCTTTAGTTCTGAAGTTGCAGTTCTCATATTCTGTTGTTGAATTCATGCTGGAGGGATCCTGACCTGCTGAAGGAGCTTCAAGTAAGGGTGGCAATAAAAATGTCAGACAACACTCAAGTTTAATAATGAATCAAAACTTCGACATAGTCTGTTCAAAAACTGATGGGTTCTCAGACGATACATGATTGTCTTTTTGAAATTCAGAATAATTTGTTGTATAAATCATTCTCCTTATTAAGCAATTTTATCCTTCTATAGCAATTTCTAGAGCTATACAATATTACTTTTTCTTTTCTCCTTGAAAGTTTGCAGTGCTGGGATTTGATCAAGAAAATAAAAAGTTGCAGAAAGGTAGTCAACGCTGTCTTTGAGGTGAGTTTTATTTTTTAGAGAAGTTAATTTCAGGATGATGATGGTGCATGCAAAATTTTTACTTTTTTGTTTGAATTTTCTGACATGCATTTTGGAATGCAACTTTAGTTGCACATTTTATATGTAATTCCTTACTATATAGGTCTTCTTCTTCTCCAGAAATTTTTTAAAATTGTAAGACCTTTAAAAATAAAAATAGTCACTTGTCTTGCTTCCTTTGATTTTATCAACATTATGAGCAGCAAGAAACCATTTATAACAAATAACTGGTTATAATGAATTCAAGAATAATTTTATATTTCACAAAAAACCAGGACATCTGGAGTTACTCTTCATTCTCTGCTATATCTCTTATTAATATGGGCTGGTTCTATAATGTCACTTAAAGGCCAGCTAACTGGCTTTGGTGGGTGACTGGGTCTTAAAGTCTCTAACTTCTTTGAGGGATTGTTCCATCGATGCAGTCATAATTTGATGGGATTTTCGGGATGTGGCGGGAAAAGCAGACAGAGTGTGACTGTGGACACTAGGTTTGGTCCTGACCCCTCTACTCTGGCTTTTCCTCCTCTCTTCTCCTTGGATGTGATGAAATAAACAGCTTTGCTCCGCCTTACCCTTCCTCCAACAAGCTGCACCTCAGCTCAGGCCGATGGCGATGGAAGCAGCCTGCCACAGATCGAAGCCTGTAAAACTGTAAACCAGAATACATCTCCTCTCTTTAAAGTTGATTCACGACAAATAATTTGCCACAGTGACAAAAAGCTGACTAATCCTTGGATTTTGTCTAAATCAAACCCCAATGCTTTAACAGTATTTATTTAATATTCCATTGTGTGTCTGAGGCAGCTGCAAAGTCAGATTTGATATGCATTTCATTGAAACATTCCACGGAAGGCAGATGCAAAAATGCTATTTAAGATCTTGGTACCAAAGAGTGGTTTGGCTTTGGTAAAGCTGAGACCCACTATCTGTAACAAAGGACTTGCAGGTGCCTGACCTGTGAGACCCAGTGGAACCAAGAATAGGAACTCAAGGAGGAACAAGCCAGGAAAGTTACTGTCTTTTCTCTTTCCCTAGAGCTTCTCTCTTCCACAAAACAACTGCCATCTCTGCCTTCTTGGGACACAACACTCAAGTGCAGGTAGCATTTGGGTGAAGTGGCCTTTGGCTGTGAGAAAACTGGGAAGCAACCTGGGGATGTAGCCCCTGGGACCTGAAGGAGCATCCTGAGAGCAGGTGCTTGTGGGTATGCAAACATCGGCAAAAGAATTTTTTTTCCTTCAACTCTTCCCCAGTCAATGGCTGGGGGTTGCAAATGAAGTCAGTAAAAGACAGATTAATAAGAGAAAAAACAATTTTAATTATAGTTGTGGTACTCATGAGAAAAATCACTAAGAAAAATGTGGCTCTAGGCAGCAACCAGATGATTGAAGCTTACATAGCATCTTCAGCCACACGAAGGAAAGTTGGCTTTTTCCTGGGCTGGGAAAGGAAGTCACAGGAGGTGAGGGAGGAAGGGCTTGTGGTGAAGAAGGGCTGTGTTCTATCTTACAGCTAAGAGCCTCTCAGGTGGTTAAGAGTTTCTCTCCTTCCTGATTTGGAGACACTTTTACAAATGGAAATTTTCTTTGTAAATGTAAATTTTCCTGCTAAGAGGAAAATTTATATTCTATTTTAGACAGTTAGGATGAAGTAAGAAGCTTGTCACGTGTCTGCCAGTTTTCAGTTGTCTTTAGTTTAAAATAATCCCCATGCCTAAGAGGCAAATTTGAGGATAGCACAAATGACAGAGTTGCCCCGCGCACTTATGTTTATGTGTACACATGTGTGTCCCACGTGGGATCTTCTGACCCTGCCGTGGTCCCACACATGTAGTGTGTGTTTGGCACAAGGGAGGAGGTTGTAACCAGAAGAGGCATGTACAGAACAGCACGGGCAGACAAGGGGTAAAGAACTCATCCCTGCTCATCCTGTGACCTCTCACCTGAGCCTAGAAAGCAAGAGAAAGCTCTTTGAAGAGGCAGAAAGGGTGCAAGTGGGTGGATGGGTGAACAGTGGTCTATCTCCCTGTGACCCTCACAAGTCTCTGAGATTCACATAGGCAAGTTTGCATTTTCTCAATTTAGGAGAGCGTGAGACTGGATTTTTACTTAAAGATATTAGCTAAACATTCTACGAGGTCATTGTTTTGGACTAAGTTCCTGTGCTGATCCCAGCACACCAAACGAAAGGTCAAAATGACTGAAGTTTCCTGTCACCAAACCAATACTAAGTTGTTATCTGACTCTCTGGGAAACTAGGGTTAGAGAGATAACAACTTCAACTGGCATCAGGATGAAGTTCCATCTCCCTTAATCCTTGCAAAAAAAAAAAAAAAAAAGGAACCTGATGTAGACAATCAGTTATTTTTCTATCACTCTGTCTCTTTCCCACTTTGTAAGTGGGATAGGAGATTAGGGCGGGGCAGACTGGTTGAGCCAGTGGGAGTGACCTGTCGCTCAGAGACCCAGGTGTGCACAGAACAGAGTTTCGTACCCTGCACCTGGGACCAATCAGAAAGTGCTGTCTTCAATTCCAGAAACGAAGTAGGCTTTTCATACAACAGCCTAGAGCTGATGTCAGGTAGGGGAACAGGAAATACAAAAGACTTTTGCCATTAACCCTGTGGCCACTGTGGACTTTCAGTGGCCCGTTGTAACTCTGCAAAGCACACTTCTTTTCCTACCTTTACTAAATGGAAATCATTGCTACCTTTTCTGCATGTCTGTCTTGCCCGATTCTTTGTTCAGAACACTAGGAACCAGTAAAGAAACCCTTCGGAAGCCCAAAAGCCAGTAACACAAGGAAAATAACTTATAAGAACATGCTCTTTGTGTCTGCTTTCTTTAGCCATTCTGTGTCTATAAAGCAACCTCTTCTGCATGGGGTATTAGAGCCTCACTCTGTTTTGTGGAAAGAAGAAGATACTATGACCCAGTTCTAGAACCATTCTAGAACAAATGCCTGATTCTAGAACAAAAAAGTAAAGCCAATTAAGATCATCAAACTATTATGACTTTTATCTTAGAACAAAGTAAATTAAAGCAAATCTTTCTCTGCATAGGTCTGAGAGTAATCCCATCTCTGAAGACTGTGCTTTACTATTTAGGACTCCAAGGGTGAGTGGGTACTGAGAGGGAGGAGAAGGGACAGAATGGAAATCAGTGGTGATAGAAGTTCATCACCTGTGCTGCCCCAGGAGGCCCCCATTCATGGACTTCCAGGACAAAGCTACTCAGAGTGCTGGAAAATAAAACTCTTAAACAGTTATCCAAGCACATAATACATCAGGTACAGAGGCACAAGGAATTTGATTTTTCTCACAGAATATGCCTTGATGGAAAGAAAATTGAAGTCTTTTATTTTTTGATAATTCTATAAATTGTACACATTTTGCAAGGTTAGCCCAAATTGATCTTTTCTTCACCCTGATTCCTATTTCATTTAAAGATAATAATACTTGACCTGTGACTTTGAGTTTCCCAAGCTGCCTGGGGAAGGCGGGATTGACGTCACTGTCTGAACCTCTTGCTTGTCCTATGTTCAATCAGCCACTGTGCAATTAGAGAACGCAACATGTGTGCTTATGGGAAGAAAATAAGAAGCCCACCCACTGCCAGCATGTTGGAGAAAGTGGCTGCAGTGCTGCATGATCGCTCAGTGTATCTGAGCCCAGTGAACTGGGGAGAAATAGTATCAAAGTGCTGTGAGATCCAGCAAGAGGCCTGGACCTAGTAAGCATGTGGCCAGGCCACAGCAGCTTTTCTAAGACCTGAGGTCCTGATTCTGTGTTTGCCAGCATCTGCTGAGTACCACCCAAACTAGCCAGGGTTGGCCGCTCATTTGGAACTGTCCTTGCCACTCTGCCAGCCAGGTATCTGCCTCTTGTCAGAGAATCACCGCGTAATGGAAAGCACACAGCAGCCAAACAGAGGAAGTGTAATTCTCCCAGACTCCCAGGAGATCTCAAGCAGATCATTTCTTCTCGCTGCGTCTCAGTTTCTGTGGATATAGTACCGTAGGAAGTTCAAACATTCCCTCTGAAGCTCTGCTCTGCCACTGCTGAAATGAACTGGCAACAGACAGATTAACAAGAGGAAAGGCAAACAGTTGAAGAGATCAGATAAGATGCCAGCTTTACGATGGGACACAGGTCTTTCTTCAGAAGAAAGACCCAAAGGTTCGGAGTGACTTATCCATGTTATGCTTAGGCATCATGGGCCATGGACAGCCATTTCTGGACCTCTGTGTGATTAGACAACAGAGGCGTAACCTGATGCTAATAGACTAAGTGGGGAAACACAGCAAGGCTGCATTTTTGGATTCTTCTCAGCCTCTCTGTGCAACATTCCTCCTTTCCAGGTATGGGCAAGGATCTTTCTGAAACAAGGGTCTCATTCTAACAATCAAACAAGGTAAGTCACAGAATTTCCATTCCGAGGCAGGGCAAGATAGAGGAATCCTTTAGGTTTATGCTTGCCTTTGGTGAAAGGAGATTGTGGCTTCCTTGACCTCCTTCAGGAAAGAGAAATTCTGGTTTTTAGGGAAGAGGACTTCTGGTTTTTATGTCTTGCCTCAGGGGAAGAAGGGTAACTGAAAGAAACACAAGAGAAGGTCAGAGAGAAACTTGCTTCTGAGTCTTCATTTTAGGGTGTTGTTTTCAGAGCCCCATCAATACAAAGGGATCAGACCACCAAGACCTTCACAGTTCACTGTGGTAGCCACTAGCTGCTGTGGAGATATAAACTTCTATTTAAGGTAGTTACAGTGAACTTCTGTCTCTCAGTCACCATAGTCATTTTTCTACAACCTTGTGTGGCTGGGGATACTGTAGGGGACAGTCATGAAGGTATAAGTTTCCCTTACAGCGTGAGCAGGGCCATGCCCTTCTTGGGTGGTGGGTGAGCCCTGGGGCTGCCATGGGTGTCACAGATATGAGTGCACCCTTCGGTGCTTGAAGTTTAAGGTAAGCGTCAATAAACATTACTTTGTCACTGTTTTGTGTGTTCTCAAGCACTCTTTGGGCACTGCTCAGGAAAAAGCCCTCCAGAGACCTGGAAGAGGACATTGGGTTAGAGAGTCAGCCTAACATGGGAGACTGAGGCCCAGAGAGGCTGGGACCTGTGACAATGACAACTGCACATTGGGGAACCAAGGCAGGCTGCTCACTAGCATCAAGGAGGAGGAAGGGAGCCCTGTGCAGGCCAGAGGAAGGGAGGGAGGCCCAAGCCAGGTGATGCTCCCCAGACCTGAGAGCCTGTCTTGAGGGGTGGTGCTTGAGCATCACAGGCCTTTAGCCACAATGGTTTGTTGGTTGTTGACCATTGAAAATCTCCTCATTCTTTCCAGTGTCTATCAGGAAAACAGACATCCGGGTGCCCCTCAGAGAGGCCCAGGGCCTAGTCGGTCTGGAAGGTGCCTCTGGGCTCCCAAAGTGAGCCATACCTCATCTGATGGCCATTGGTGAAAGAGCAGCTGGGCCAGCCAGCCATGGAACCCACCCCAGGTAAGGATGAACATCACAGGCACAAAGCCCTCCTTTGGTTTGTCACACCTGAGTGGCACCTACACATACCAGCCAGAGAAAGCAGGCCTGCCTTACACTTGCTTGCCCCTTTTCTTTAAGGGCAGGCCCAAGGATTTGAGGGGAAAACTTGAGAAGAGAAGCACAAGACAGGGAGGACATCAAGTGTGTGGGTCCCACGACCCAGCCTGGGAAGGCAGTCGGTCTGTGTGTCCTTGCTCTCTCTTGTTCATCCTTCATAGGTCCCAGACAGGTCAGCTTTAGGACTCTGGCTTTATAAATGTGGAAACTGAGCTCAGCTGCCCCTTGGTCCAGGTCAAACAGTTTGGTAGAGCTGGATTCAAGCCCAGCCTGGCCAGGCTGCCCAGTTGTGTCTCTGCTCTTTCACACAGAAGTGAGCCTCTCCTGGAGGCTCTAGGCCACATTCAAGCACCTGGTTCCAGATAGTGCTCCACCAAGCCTCTGGGCCCGTCTCCCACCCGGTGCTGACAGCAAGCACACACATCCTGCTAAGTGTCTCCGGGGCAAATGCTACTGGGGCCCAAATTCCACAAGAGCCTGTGACAGGGAACACTCCCCGACTGGAGGGTGGTGGTAAGCTTCCCTGAGGAAGTTGTCTTTGAGCTAAGTTATGTGACTTCCTGCTGCCGATTTCCTTGTCTATGAAATGGGAATAATAGTAACCACACTGAGCCACTTCAACAGGTAGGTCTCCAGTGATTCTAAGGAAAAGTGACGCTAAGGGGCTCGCAGACACCCTTGCAGCCCTGGAGGTAAGATTGTAGGGGCCCAAGAAAGAGTGCAGGCCACAGCCCCACCATTCCTGGTCAAGGCCCTTTGAAGTATCTCTTCCAGTTTTCCATTCAGAAAGACTTGTGCACTCTGGCTCTGGGGCTGGGCTCTCCGTACCTTCCACAACCCTGCAAGTCCTGGGCCTGGCTTTCACTCTACCTTCCTCTCCTGTAGTCTTTCCGCTGCTTGGCCTTAATTCCCATCTAGTCAGTTCTAATTCCTTAGTCTCTTTTTTCTCTCCTTTCAAACCCTGGTAAACCTCAAGATGTCCTTTTCTGCATTACTTCAGTCCCTGCGGAGCCCCTTCACCGTAATCACCTCTTCAGCAGCTGGAAGGGACAGAGCCCATGGCCCAGGTGGCTGTTCTCTATCAATGTTCCTGCCCTCTGCCATTTGGTTGTCCAGTGAGTGCCTTAAGCTAGAAATATAATTCACATCCCAGGACTCCAAGTCAAAATAAAGGAGACTTCTGGTCCAGGGCCTCTAAAGGTGCCCCGGCAGAACCCCTGAGAGCCACCTTTCTTCCTAGGTTCCAGACAAAGGAATCTTTACATAGAGTCGGGTGCACTGGCTTCCTTGTAGCTACAATGTCTGGAATCGTGATTCTACCCACGTCCCTCCTGGCGACTGAAGACTGATGCTATGGTTTGAATATATCCCCCCAAAGTGCTCATGGACACTTAACTCCAAAACAGCGGTGTTGGGAGGGAGGTGGACCCTCATGAGACCTCAGTGGATTTGTGCTGTTATCACCAGAGTGGGATTTCGGTAGGAGAGTGATCTCAGTCCCATCTTGCCTCTTCGTGTTTCTCTCTCTCTTCCTCCCTCTCCGTCCCTGTACATTCAGCTATGGGGCAACACAGTGAGGTCCCTGGCAGATGTCAGTCTCTCGATCTTGGACTCCTCAGCTTTCAGGAATGTAAGAAATAAATTTCTGTTCTTCATCAATTACTCAGTTTCAGGTATTCTGTTATAGCAAAACAAAGATAACCAAAATTCTATTCCCTCAGTTGGAGCTTTTTTCCAAAAAATTCTAATACATGTTCCCCTTTAATTAATATATATTTGTGATACATAATAAATACATTAATTGGGGGAATTGGTACAATACATATATTTCTTTAGTCCAGGAGTTTATTGTCCTTGCAGTGATTTTAAACTGTGTCCATGAACCTATCTCTCTTCAGGAAGCGCAGCCTGATTCGTGCCCCCTTTCACATGGGCTGGATCCAGTGACTTGCTTCTCTTCAGTAGGCTCAGTCAACCCCAACCAAAAAGCTGAACGAAAAGAGCCTGAACATTCCTTTCAACACTCTTCAAGAAAGTGCTACAATGGAGACCAGCATATCCACTTCCCTGGAGGAACTCAGCGATCCTGCCTGTACCATAGAAATGCGACAGAAGGCTGACTTGAGGTGGGAGTGCAGGTGGAAGAAAGCAGCCTGCCTTTCCTGGTGTCGTGGCTGAGCCACATCAGCGGAGATGAGAAGTCTGGTCATCCGTGGAGACACTGTCACTCCTGCAGGTTCTGTGTCTGTCTTACTGCCCACGTTGGGAACAACAATACAAGAGGAATTATGCTATCTTTTTCTCTTAGGAAAAAACACTCGACTGAGCCCATAGGATTTAATTTCTATAAATTAAATGGTTTCTAAAGATTACTCTGTTGAACTCAATATTCTTTGTAAATGTAATTTAACATGTTTCTTTTTCTCTTTTATTGTTTTGTTTTGTTGTTTGTTTGTGTTGCAGAGAATGAACCCAGGGGCTCCTTGTATGTGCTAGGCAAGTGCTCCACCATTGAGCTACACCCCCAAGCCCTAAATCCACATTAGTCCTTTGCATTAAAAATTATGCTTTCTGTAGTTTTTTTTTAAGTGCATATTACTTTTTAAAAGATGCTATAGTTTTAATAAAGTGCATATTACTTCCTAAACACAAATGCTAACACTTTGCCATTCATCAAAATATTTATTTCTCAGTCTGACTACATTGCCCAGGCTGTTCTGAAACTCCTCATTTCATGTAATACTCCCGACTTGCTGGAATTACAGGCTCTTAACTTCAAAACACTACTTGGTTTTTTTTCCTAATTATTTGACTTTGTAATAAATAAATGCCGTATATTTGAAGTTACAAAATCGTATGCTAATTAAATATTTCCTAGGGCTGTGGTAACATAATATAGCAAAATAGCTGGCTCAGAGCACCAGAAATGTGTGTGTGCTAGTTCTTGCGTCGAGAATTCTGAACTCCAGGTGTCAGCAGGACTGAGGTCTCTCTGAAACCCAGGAGGCAGGAATTCTCCTTACCTTGCCCTTTCCTGCTGACATGCCAGCACAGCAGGTACTCTTCTAGCGTCTGCCTTTGTCACTACGTGGCCTTCTTCCTGTGGAATCAGTACATTGGATTGGGTGTCTACATCACTTCAGCATGACCTCATCATAACTAATTTTACCTGCAATGACTCTGCTTCCAAACAAGTTCATATTCAGAGGTGGTAGGGGTTAAGGCCTCAAAATATTTTTGTTTGTTTGTTGGGGTAGAGACTGAGGAGAGTGTGAGGAGTTTCTCTGTAGTGAGAAGCTGCATGAGGCTTTGATGGTCTTCCCTGCTTCATGTGTGAAAAAATACTTATGTTAATAGGCAAAACCCTGGAAGAAAAGTGGGGCCCAGCAAACATCTAAATAAATGGCCAAGTAAGTAGCAGTGAGTTCTGTCACAGCTCACGGTGTACTCCCAGGCAAGTCAGCGACCTGCTTTGGTCTTGCTAGATACTGCCACACAGCTGCACGTGACCTGGGAGTGGACCACTAGTGTGCTGTGCCTCTGGCCTGCCATGGCGAGCGGAGAGAGTTTCCAAAAATCATTACTTCTACAGATTCTTACTAAGTAGAAGTGTGACCCAAAGAAATGATCCATCAGGAAGATGACCCCCCTGGATATCACCATATGACAGAGACATATGATCTCACTCTACAAAAATCGCATCTGCCCAGAGCTTTGAAGGAATACAACTTGGATCTCTGAGAGCCACAAGTGGGCATCTCCTTCCTCAGCATTGTGTTTCCCCAAAACTTGTATGTTGACATCCTAACCCCACTGTCCTCCATCCCTCAAACCAGGCCTCAGATAGCCATGTAGGTCAGACACTGGCCTCAAGCAGAAGATAAAGAAAATCTTCATAAAATTTTGGGGTTGTCCCATCTGTCCTTAGGAGCCCTTCCTTTGGCCATGAGCCTGAGGATTCTTTGAATAATTACTGTGTTCCCACAGCAAGGTGCAGAAATTTGCAGGACCTCCCCCTCCACATACACTCACACCTCAGGAGCAGAGGGTCAGCTTTACCCAGCAGTCCCCAAGCTCCATCCACCCCATCTTGGCAGGGATATTGGCCAGATCTTACCAGGGATTGTGGTTCTGAGTCACTTTCCAGAGACTCAGTGAGATGTCTGGCTCATTTCTCTTCCTTCTGCCATTCATTCCCCCTGTCCAGGAGTTGCTGATGCTCTGGGTCCCTGTGCTTCCATCTGACCCTGATTTATGAGCAGCTCACCCAGGATCCCCACCTCCAGAAGGGCTCCTTGGTGAAAGGAAGTCAAGTCATCTGTCTCTCAGGGCTCCCACCACCCACTCAACTTGCGGCTGCTGGGGAGGAGTCATCATTTTGCCTGAGGTTGTGGCTTATATCTAGATGCCCCCTCAAATCCTCATGCACTCATATTTGGAGCTTTTGGAGTAACAGCATCACGAGTGTGATATTGGATTATGTGTGTCTGACACTGGATTAGTCCATTGATTGGTTTTGCATGGTTCTGGGTGTGACTACATAAATTTACTGACGATGGAAGGCCCACCTTAGGTGTGAGGAGCGCCAAGCAGTAGGCTCATAGCCTGAATGGAATAAAAAAGGGAAAACAAGAGGGCTGCTGCCTCCTGCCTGCCACACCACGTACTATTTCTCCTCTCCATGCCCTTCTGTTGTACTGCCCTAGCGACTATGGACTGAAACCTCTACACACTGTGACCTACAATAACCCTTTCCTCCTTAAATTGTGAATGTTAGGTATTTTTCCCAGCAAAGTAAAAGTAACTAAGACACCCACTGAGTCTGAGCACCTGTCTGGATTCTGGCAGAGCAGGTTGTCTGTGATTTGTGGCTGAGCAGTGGACAGATCGATGAGAAAGCTGGAGACAGGTAAGAGGCTGATTGCTTGCCACCTCCTGCACACCACGCATTTGATACCATGCTGAGTTCCGGGTATCTGGTCTTCAAAGCGAGGTCATCTCACAGAGAGAGAAGGCCAGGGGAACTGCTCGTGGGGGCCTTTCTTTACCTATAGATGACACCAGTTTTGGCCTTTCAGGCAGCCAGAGGCCCAGAACCTGTCACAATGAGGTCACTGTGATCAGAGTAGGCATAGGCTCTGTTCCCTGCAGTTCTCAGCAGTTTTGGGAGCTGTGTTTTGTGTTAACTGTTTCAGTTCTACAACAGACATTAACCACCACCACAGTCAAAGCATGTGTGGCTCTCAGAGCCAGAGATCCTCATGCTTCCTCTTCTAATCCTGGAGAAACTCATTTGGGCCTCCCCTGTTAGGTCTGAAAATGGTTCTGAGGAATGGGGCTGGGGAGAGCATTCTGCTTCCAAAGAATGCCAAGGAAGGGACAAACTGCCCCTCATTGATCAGGAAAGTAGTAAAGTAGCGGTGTGGATTATGGACCTGGCCAGGGGTACAGACACAGGGTCCTGGGAACAGCCATTGAGGGTCCAGGCTCATGCGTCTTCTCTCATCAACACGCCATCAGCATTGTCTCAGAGGAGCTGAGGACAAGCACAGGTGGAGGACAGGGGCCGAGGGGTCAGAAGGCACCAGCCTGCAGGCAAGGTGAGCACTGTCTTCAGAGGAATTAATCCTCCTGAAGACACCAACCGCTTACCGCAAAAAGTAAACAGGAAAAAGAGACTTCTCTACTGAGAATCACTATCCTTTGGGAAAGTATCAGATGGCTTAGAGTCAGCCCCCTGGGGGCTCTTTGTGATCCTGTGGCTCTTTTACCCTGACTCCTAGAAAATGCACATACAACACACACACACACACACACACACACACACACACACACACACAGAGGCAGTGGCTTTCCCTCCACAGGTCTCTATACCTGTGGGTAACACTCAGGGACATTTTTCTCCCAGGAGATACTTGGCTACAGATATCTTTGGTTGCTATAGCCAGAGAGGTTGCACTGCACCCACAGGTAGAGGTCAGGAATTTTGCTCAATATCCTAAATCATATGAGACAGTCCCACAGCAAATAATTATCCAGTCCCCAATTAAAATAGTGCCCAGGTTTAGAGCCCTGCTCTAAAATTATGAATACCTACAAACAAAACTGGTGTCATCTACACCATCATACCTACAAATTATGAACACCTATAAAATTTTCTTTCAAAGGTATTGGAATTTCCAGTCAGGCTCCCTTGCCACCCCTTGGAGACTCTGTCAACTCTATGACGGTAGCCATCAGCTTACAAAAGACATCTGTAGAAGGCTGTGGGTTTCATGTTTTTGATGAAGCAACTCTTCCAACTTTTTTGTCAGTAAAATGCTTCAAGGACACACCCACACACAGACACATAGACACACACACACACCATCTCTTGAGAATGCTCAGCCCATTGTTTCTCTCAGTGCTGAGCCTTAGTCACAGCCACTTTGGACAATGCCAAGAAAGACTGTGGAGGCATCAGAACCCTTAAAGACTGGCAGGACGTAAGGATGCTGGAAATGCACTGGAAGCAGGTGTGCGGGGTTGTGCTCCTTCTGCCCTCGCAGGCTGAATGGAGATGGGAACCAGAAACCCATTTTCTCTTTGCCTGCTGTTCAAAGCCTTTTCTTCTGGTTGAGAGACTCAAACTCGAGAAGATGAATGACGATATAAGGTCAACTGATATGTCATTTGGCAAATAGCAAACTTTGTTTTTTTCACTAATTTAGACTCATTTTTCATTGCAATTATACATCACTATCAAGGGGAGTTTCACGGGGACCTTGTAACTTTTAGTACAAATGAAAGGCACCAAGGAACTTTGTGCAATGGAAAGTGTTCTGCCTTTTTATTTGGGGTAATATTCTTCTCCTACATACACTCAAAAATCCTCAGAAAAGCAAGTATGAAGGGAGTTATAGTTATTTTAATGAAATGACAGACGTTTTTAAAATCCCAAAGCATCGTCACTCAGCGTCAGCTCATTTCTGCAGGCTGGCGGTGTGGGCTGCTATTGCTAACAACAGGGCGTCATCGAATGGAGTAGCTTAGCGATGGCTTTTTTCTGTGTAAAGACAGAACAGAAAGGAGCCTCCAAACCTTCTCAGTTTTCTTCTCTCCTTTTGGTAACAAACTTTCCAAATTCTCAAAACAGCAGCAGAGAAATGCTGATTACGTTGTCACATGGAATTACACACCAGAGAGATTCCTAGGCACTTGCCAGAAGTCATACTTCTAAGGCACAGCCCGACTCCATCACTGGACATTTTTCTTGGCAGCTAGACACTGAAAAGCAGGTATCTGATGAGATTCTTTTTGTACTGCCGGTAACAGGCAGAGGTGAAGTAGTCATCAAAACGAGACAGGTAAGAGGATTGTGCTGCAGGTGGAGGGAGATATGACTTCACTTCAAAGGGAAACTGGACTGGAGCTCCCAGAGTTGAGCGATTCCTGCCAGTGAGTTTTCCAGGCTCCAAGTTAGGAAGTATAGGATGCAAGAAATCCATGGGTCTGCGCACAGCAGACATTCAATAGGAATAGGATGCAGAGCTCAGGGACACAACCGGCAGACCTGCACCAAGGCAGTGCCTCCCTCCTTTGAGGCCCAGCACGCATCTCCTTCCCTCTCACCAAACACAACAGTCTTTCTGACAATTGCGATCATATGCTGGACATGGTCTTTGGTTTGTTTTAAAGTATCGTTCAGTTCAAGAGGAGTTCATAGCTCCAAGGTGTTTGTACTAATTTCATAATGTTAAAGATCTGACCTTGTTCTAAAAAAGAGACAGATTTCAACATGCCTTACTTCCCACCTGCTAAGTACTTTTATTAACAACATATCTCCATAAAACAAAGCTCTTTACTTGGGAGAGCATGAAATTTTACATGTATCTTTGTGCACCTTCCTCTGACAATACATTCACTGTGATCCGTTCTTCAGTGTAAGTAAAGATTTTTTTTGCATGTTCCTATTCTGTTAATTTGTCATGGGAATAGCAGTTTATTTCCTAAAGATTAGAAATGAGGAATGATAAGAAATTATTGGCGGCAAAAGGGATTATTTTCATTTCATGAAGTCAACAGTGAAGATGAACCCATTTCTTGTCAACAAGAGAATGGGAGACCAGAAATTGCAAAAGTACCATCCCAAAGTTTGTCTGGGAGCCTCTGCCGTCCACTTGGTAAGGACCAGCAGGAGCAGCTGCAGGCCATCCCAGTGCTGGCTGGGTGTTGCTCCTGTGCTTGTGAACAACAAATGAAGATGGATGGGGTAGGGTTGGCAGGTGCCCCTTGTCAGGTTGATTTAAGACCTGACAATGCAGCCTTTCACCAGGTGGCCAGGTAAATCAAACAGCTCGGGTCGATAAGGATGTTGAAGTGACTGTCTACTCCTTCCTCCAGAAGCTGTTTGTCTCCACTGCAGCTTTCCATCAGAATCCAGGTAGGAACCACTGACTAGCACAGCTTTAAGTTGGATCTATTTTACAGACTGTACCGTATAAACACAATTTTATTCCTGGGAAATTCAGCTGAAGAAGGTACTGCCATCCTCCCTTCTGGTGGAACATCGCCTTACTGCATAGATTGCGTACTGGCAGGTTAACAGCCCACACGTCGCCTAGCAAACATCCATTAAGAATTATAGAGGCAGCCTCATGGCACAGCCAGTGCCCCAGTCTTTAGCATGAGGCTTACTCAACTTAGCAAAATGGCCAACAGGAAGGGAATGTAAAGCCTAGAAAGGACCCTGGGGCTTTCATCATTTTCTTTACTCAGTATTTTTTGCCCCATGCAGAGTAGGTAAACACAAGCTTTTGAGAAACAGATGAGAAAAGGGCTTCACCAAAGTGTCTGAGAAAATGAATTGTCTTCAAATTCTGCACCCAGGATTAGGGCTGAGCCTTCTGGAGCAGGGAGCATCAAGATTGAGAGCCTTCCACTACACAGCTCACCTTCAGCAAGCAATGCTGACTTGCACAGAAACTTTGAGTGCATCCAGGGAAGGGTGGAACTGCTCTTGGTGGCTCTGACCTCTGGGGAAACATTGACTCAGGACACTCTCTCCTACTGAAAGTCACCCAGCCCACCCTTTGGAAGTTCTCCTGTGTACATTGTCAGTTTCAGTCAGCCAAGTGCCTGACTTTGGGACCAACTGAGTACCTCGTCTGGCTAAGTTCATGCCCACTGTCCTTAGAGGAGAGGAAAGACAAACCACTGAACGTTCTCAGGTGTGTTTTGCCAAGGGTAGAGTCTGGACCAGGTCCTGGGTGATGACATCATGTTAGGTCACAGCTTTTGATACAAGGGAGGATCTTGGGGGGGCAACACTGCAGGATCTGTGTAGTGGGCACACATTGAATATGGATACTTGAAGGGGCAGTGGGAAAGAGAGGGTTATGGAGAGACACAGCCCAGCAACTCAAATGGCTTTTGGGATCCCTTCTCAGATCCCTCTGCCTGCATCCCTCCCTTGCCTGTTGCTGTCCTGCTCCTATAGCTTCTCCAAACTGCCTGGCTGCTTCTCCACTCCACTACTAGCCAGTCATAGGAACCAGTTACTGCACATCTCCAGCATCAGTTTCTCCAGCTGGGAAATGGGATAATTATGACACCTACTTTCTACTGCAGGATTGACAGTATGTATAAAGCACTTACAAGAATGTTAGTACCAAGTGCTTATCTCAGTCTGCTTTCTGTTGCTACAACAGAATACCTGAGACTGGGTAATGTATAAGGGAAAGAGATTTATTTTGCCTGCCAGTTCTGGAAACCAGGAAATCTAAGATGAAGATGTTTCTTTTGGTCAACAACCGGTGGGAGCCTCAGGCTGCTTCATCCTGTGGTAAGGAGAAGAGTGGAAGCGGGTGTGAGCAAAAAGGGTCACATGACAAGGGTTAGAAAAAGGAAATCCAGGAAGCTGTACAAACCCTCACACACAATAACTCTCCCTCCCTTGCACAAATTAAACCTTCCCTTCCAAGGGCAATGATTCTCTCATGAGGACTTCATCCCCAGGATCAAAAGATCTACCACTGGGCCACACCTTCCAACACCACAGTGACAATCAATTTCAACATGAGTTTTGGAGGGGACCAACCATGTTCAAACCCCAGCAGTGCTCTATAATTATTATTGTTCAAATTCCGTAATTATTATTGGTTATCATTATTTTTGTACTGGCTTTGATCAAATGAGAAAATATAATTGCTGAGACTGACCTTCGTTATATACATGGAGAGACAGAGATGGAACCACAGAACTGACTTGCCTAAGGTTATAGGGCTGGCAAGGGACAGGCCCAACTCCAGGCTCAAAGCCAGTACCAGTCGGGAGACAGTGTCAGCATAGGCTTCCTTTTCTATGCCAAAAACACCTACCAACAGTTCATGCATGTAGGGAGTCCGCTGGCAAGCTGTGGGCAAACAGAACAGTGATTTCAGAAGCGGTTTCAGTGAGTCTCAATTTGGAAACCACTTTTCCAGGTGGAGTTTGAAGCACCACATTGCATCTAAACTGGGACAACCCATAGCTTACTGGCGTCTCATACATGGACCTGTTTCCTGATTCTACTTGCAGCCCACAAGGAGATGTTGGGCTTTACAGCCTTACCACAAATGTCAGCCTTTCAAGTTGTTTCCATGCAACAAAGATGTCCTACTTTAAGGTGAGGACGAACTATCACTCTCCAGAGCCGGCAGTTTCCCACAGGGTAGTAATGTTCCTCTGAGTGATCTGGTAGAGACATTGGCCTTGCAGCATGATGGGGACTCACTGTGCGCTTGACAACAGCATAAGCACAGCAAATGACTCTTCAGAGAACATGCCACCCTCTCCGGTGGTTTAATGTTTGTACAGTTTGGAGCCCATGGAGAGACACCCTGAATCTCCCTACAGTGAGACTTGGCAGCATGCACTGGATTCCAGAATTTATTTGCTTTAATTCTGGTCTAATACTTCTTACCCAGAGGTATACAATACCTCTTTCTGTTTTATGAAGGAAGAGAAAACTTTAGACCCAGGTGATCATGTAAACATAATATTTGAAAATATTCCATCATATATGTACAGTCCTCATGATTAAGGTTTCCTGGAGGATCCTGAAGTGACTTTCAAAGTGTATGCTTATGGGAGTTGTACCTGCTGGGCTGGAGGCCATGGGAAAGGGGAAAGCCGCAGATTGCTGTCTTTATCCGGGGAAGATGGCGACCAGGTGAGCAGCAAGGGAGCGAACCTCCTTAATAAACACCACCAGCTCGAGACAGACTTGGCGAGCGTGAATGCCGGGACCTCGGCTGGGAAGTTTAAACTGGGCGTATTTCTCTGAGATGCCGGGGGAGATGTGGTAGGGCGGACCAGGCTGCCGGGGCGAGACGTGGGAAAGTCCC
>PVLD010018672.1:0-38422 GCA_004027595.1 Dinomys branickii | reverse complement strand
CCCTTTCCCTTACTTTTGCTGTGCTTGCAATGGCTTTGCAGGAGTCATGAAACTCTGGAGACTGAGGTCCAGTAGGTAATTCCTTTCTCATTGGCCTGTTTTCAAACAGGAATGATACTTCCCATCTCTGCAGTTTCAACTTGTCTTTCTTCTACGTCTTTCATATTGTGACAGCTTGGTTCCAGGGGTCAAATGTTACTATTTTGTTTATGTTTATACTGTATACAGCACCTCAAATCTACATGTCACTTCTTAGCATAAGCATCAATGTCTAAGGACACACTCACCCCTGCTAACCACCAGTAGTGAGGGTTAGATGAGTACATTACTACAATTCATTAAATTAAAAATAAGATAGAAAATTTTGTTTCCAGTTTGCTACATGTCTTACTGAAGTAATTAAGTTGTATTTAAAGAGCACCTAGTCCTGTAGCCTATTCTCTAGGTTGTTTATTTTTTTTTAGTAAAGAAGCAACCCTGAAGTATTTCATTATAGTGGAGTTTCCATTGTGTGAAACTGCTGTGGAGGCTTAGAAAAGTACTTTTGCTTTCTGGAATAGCAGGTTCTAAAATATTTTCTTACTGGCAAGCTAAAGCAAACAGAACTATCATAAATGAAAAATATACATAATATCAAGAGTTGCAATTGCAAAAGTCATTTTCTGGAAGGAGAAAGAGCTAAAATGAGAAGAGAGATTGAAACTTACTAATGAAATAGAATCAAACATAATGAGGCTGCGCTTTAATATGGGCTGAGAGTTGGGTAGGTGGAAGGAAGAGACTGCTCTTGTCTGTATTTAGAGACAGTTGGTCATTTCATAACATCTGAGACACAGAATGCTGGAAGAGAACAGTTTCTTTCTGACATGTTCACAGACAGAAAGTACATGTTTACAGGTCAGAGAGCCCTTGTGGGGTCTTTAAGTGATGGACTCAGACGGCTTGGAGGAAGAGTTATGAGTACAGTGTAAGAGGAACTTCTTTGCTGGCATAAGAACTTTATGAATATAAGTGTATGTTAGAATGTCATTTGCTTGTGAACTCCCTAAAGTATGCTACATCGGAGGGACTATTTCAAAAATGTTTTTAGCTTTTTATGGCTTAGAATCATTGGTGAGCACTGATACAGTGAAGAATAGAGGGCTCCAGATTCAGTATTCTCTGCTCACACCCAAATAATAGGGTTCTTGTTTTTGTTTTGTTTTTCGGGTACTGGGAATCGAACTCAGGACCTCGCACTGACAAGCCAGGCATTGACCTTTATTCCCGGCCCAGCAATAGGTTTTTAATGCAGCATTCAGCTCTTATAATTATCAATGGAGAAAAGCAAGAGGTAAAAATTTCATATTTGTATACGATTCTAAAATTCTTTCGAACTGCCTTCAGTTTGTCAATTTTATTGTACCCTTCTGGAGATAATAGGTATATAGTTAATGATAAATTAATTATAAGGTGATGTCATGTTAATTACTAATTAATGTTTAATATATGATAGAGCATAGATAGGAATATGTACATTGGATATGAACTTTGGAAACGATCAGTTTTACTTATCAGCCTCTAACTTGGTAACGTTATGCTGTTTGATTTATCAGAGCCTTACCTTTAAATAAAGATATCATGGTGATAAGGAACACACAAGGTTGTATGTGTAAACCATCTGGCACAGAATAAACTTCTGTGAAGTTTATCCCATTTTTATTCACTCTCAGTTTTACATCTCCAAAATTTGAAAAAGATAGAGGCTTCCAAGGTAAGCATGTAAAGATGTGGACCTGAAGACAGCAACAGACAAAACCATCTCATAAAAAAGCACTGAGTGTATAGTGCTGTAGGTTAAGGGGAGTTCATTTGTAAGGTGTGCATGAATTTAGCTCCAAGTTTCCTGAAACCCAGGGCACAAAAGAAAGCTCATTAGTTATATGATGCTCACTGCCAGCAAAAGCAAGTGTACATACTTATAGACAGACATAAACCTTGTTTTGAAATTAAGTTAAATGAGGTGAATTTCTATGAACCCTTTAAAACTGATGTTTACAAGCATAGTGGACCCTGCCTGGGAACAGCTCTGCAAAATAGAGACAATGTCATGACCATTTCATAGCAACCCTCTGTAAAGGCCCAGGGCAAAATCTTGTATCATCAATCAGTGATGGTATTTCTATGCAGAACTCAGATAATTTTATCCAGTACATTTCTTTCTGATATCTAATTTAAAATGTTAGAAAATAGAAACAATAATGTACAGCCTGAATATTACATTATCTTTTTTCAAATATTAGATGTCTTAATCTAACCTTTGGCAAGTGCTGGCCCATGAACAATTCATGATTAAACTTTTAAAACTATGAATGGGACAGTTCCTTCGCATTGGCTAATGTGAAAACCAAATGCTTTAGTTATCAGATATGAGGAGACAGCATTATCTTATGAAAGTTAAAAGCTTAACTCATATTCTTGCCAAGTTGGAGGGTCAATATATTTTAGTAGAGGCTTGAAAAGCTGTAGTATTTACAGGTAAATTTGCTATTTGCTTGCAAAAGAGCTCTGACTTTCATGCACTTGCAAGACATTCTTGGTTGCACTTCTCAAAGTCTCTGCCTTATAATGCAAAAAAGTGTCAGCTGAATGAAAGGTTTTTCCTAGGTTGTAGTCAGCAGAATAAGAGTTACTAGAACTATTATTCTCTATTTGACTGAATCAGAGTGATTTACAGTAATACATTGCTTACACTAGTAAAATAAAGCAATCATGAGCTTTGCTTTAGCATATTGATTCTGCCACTCCTTCTGTCCAATCCACTTCAGATTAAATTACCACTAATCTCATAAAAACCTGTATGTTTCCAAAGATGTGATTTTTTATGTTCACCCAACTCCCCTAATGTTAATGTATGTTTCCAAGCACTTTGAGCTTGGACATGTAGAGTGAATCTGATTGAAGAAAAAACCAATTCCACATCATTTATGTTGATCTTGTAAAAACTTCCATGCCTTTTTATGGTTCTCTTTATAAGAAGCCATAATTCCAAGATTTGGAGGACAGAATGTTCTTTGGAAATTCAAAAGTCAGCCACCCTGTTCACATATGTGACTCATAAATGGAGTCACTTAGTGCCAGAGGCATTCATTGGAGAGGTTGAATTTACATCTGTACAATTATCTGCTGACCTATTTTTAGTGTATTTTTCATTGACGATATTGGAGATTTCATATGCTGTATCTCTAATACCCACAGAAAAGAAGGGTTATGGAAATAACATATGAGTTTAATTTTCAATCCAGCGTCGCACCTGGACTCTTAAGATGGTATTTCTTTATAATTATCCTTCCTCTTTAAAGGAAAATTTTGGAAATATGAAATATTATTCACTTCTCATCACAGAAGTAAAACTTGGTGGCAATAGCCTCCATCTTTGTTCCATTTTTGTTAGAAAAGTGTCTAAGTTCCCAAATGTTCAATGTGGAAAGGGAAAGTTGTCCTCACCCTAATAACATTTCCTTGGAAATAATCTATATAATTAACTTCATATAAATAAATTTTGAAAAACTTTGAGAAATGTATATTCTATGTAGTTCAAAGATCTATCACATAAAAACTTTCATAAATGTATTGAGTAGAGTATTTAGAAAAAATTTTTGTACTGAAAATAATTACTTTTATTGAGGTAAAGTTTTTGATTCTAAGCTATAGTTAAAAAACAAAAATCAAATAAAAATAATGTCAAAATCTCCTTATAGTAAAACATAAATTAGCAACTCACTATGCTGAAATAGGTCACTGTTATTGATAAGGACTCTTCTTCATGGTTCCTGGTTTATTCAGTCAGGCACAAGTAGTTGCAAATTCCCAGGGATAAAATGAAGATTAACTTGTACCTTAACAGTTTAGAGAAACAGATTTGTGCTCTGTATGAAAAATATCTTCATTAATACACTGGCTTGAATTAACCACTTAAATATTTCTTATCAACTGCCTGAACTCTTCAACTGGGACTGGAGCTCACGTCGCATGGCTGTGCCGATGGTATGGAGCCCTGCTCTGCACCTCTGCAAAGCACCTTCAGTACCTCAGAAGGGGATTTCCAGGTCCTTTTCAGTTCAAAATGAATGCAAGGGTAAGAAAAGTCCCAGTTAACTAAGAGTGTATGCAGCTTAGCTCCCTGAATCCTTCTTTTAGACTGAATGTAGAGGTTGCCTCGACTGACAAGCTCTCCACAATCATCCAGGCCTGGATAACTGTGCATTTCTGAGAGTGTTAACATTTTCCATAATTTAATTGTGATTGACTTGTATCTTGTCTTACTGTTTGATTTCTTTACAAGTCTAAATTCTTGAAGTCAATATTAAATCCTATTCCTTGTTATATTTCATCTCCTCACTACTTAATACAATGCAAAATGTAATGTACAGGTAATTATTTCTGTTCAAGGGAGATTTTTTAGTGAGTATTTAAGTTAAAGATTGTATCAGGAAGAGCAGAAAGCCAGGAATGTATTTATTATCCCTGTCCCTTCCAGAATTATGAAGAGAAAGAACATAAGAACACAGTTTTATCAGGTATATATCAGAGAGGTTACTGTTAAGTTCTTGAAATTGTAGAAATGTTCCAATAAACAATTAAGTATGATAATTTTCTGACCCATGAAGACCATCTTGAAAATGCTAATTTCTGGAATCAGTGTTAAAACTCTTAAAAAGGAGGAAGAAGATAGGTACAATCATGGGAATTGGTGATATAAGCAAACACTGGAAATCTGAGAACTTTAACTAAGAGGAACTTTAATGTAGAGGAAGATCTGAGAACTTTAACTTTGGTATCCCTGCCTAAGAAAAATGTGCCTAACACTATTTTTAAAGAACTAGCCAACTGTGGACTGAAAAGTACAAACTATGAGCTAAAATAAACCTTTCTTCCATTAACTTGTAGGTGTTCACTGTTTTGTACTATCCAAGAGAAAAATAACTAAGACATTAAGTATTTTGGCACACAGAAAGCAAGGTGAAGCATTCCTGGAGATGGACATACACACAAGGGTGACTTTATTTCTGTTAAGGATGTTGAGCCTGTTGTGTTCACAGTGGGAAATCACTGAAGGACATTTAAATAAGGAAACAAGTTTGGAGTTTAGGTAAGTAATGGTGGTGCCTAACTGGAAGGTGGATTTGAGAGAGAAAATCTTGACATTAAAGAGTGATGGCGATGGTCCAGAAGGAAGAAGATACAGGTTTTAAAACTCCAGGAAAGTGGTTGTAGGTATATAGCAATAATGTCTTCCAGAATCATTTAGGAGGTCAAGTAGGAATTATTTTTACTTATCTGTACATACCTGTAGTATATACAATTTACATATGGTATGTAATTTAATAGATAAATATATTTTAGAGCCTAAATAAACATATAATTTATATTTATAACACATATACTTAATATATTTATATGTGCAATTATATATTGATATACTTATGCATATATGCACATAAAAGTTATATTATTTATCTTATATTGCATATTATTAATTATACAGCTATATATTAGATAATATATTATAAATATATACTTAAGATTTATTTTTAATGAATGATATTATAGTATACTATACCATACATATTCAAATATATTTATATATAAGTATATCTATATCTATGCAAGCCAGCTTTGCTGATGGAATATACTCCAGAGGGTTATTACCTGCATCCCAATCTGCAATCTGGTTTTGGCACTGAGTCCTTACATCTGGTATTTCTGTGGTCAAGAGTGAATGGTTGAGCAGTGACTCTGGGCCTACAGACTATTAACTTTTTCTCTGTACACAAAGCCTCAAATTTCAAGACCAAGAGGTGGTCTATGTAATTTGAGGACATGAAACTATTTAGCTTCTGAGTACAACTCAGAGCACTGTTTTGAAAGCAGAATTACAGCCAGGATAATTATTCCAGATTAGCCAGGTGAGTCCTCCTTTAATTTGCTAGCCTATTCTCCATTGAGTCACTACGAGGAATCAGTAATCTTAAAAGGAGGTTTAGCTCCATAACAAACAGATCTAACCCACACACAGTCCTATTTTCACACTACTGTTCAAGGAACATGCAAATCAGCAACTTTCGAGTCTATGCTGACACTCCAGTCACATGCCATTCAAAAGACCCAGCGCTTGGTACCTGAGGCTGTGCCAGGAATGTAATATCTCTTTTCCTTGACATCTGCTTACTTTCTCCCAAGTCTTACAGCTTGGTGAAATTACTGTCTATATACCTATTACTATCTATATACCTAATCTGTAATTTAAAAAATGAATATGGCCTTTGGTAACGAATTTCAGCTCACAGGTGAAACTGATTGTTCTTGAAGATGGTTGTTCTGACCAACAGCCCTTGTGAAGTGGGACTGTGAAGTAATCACGGGTGGGAGAGTTTCTTTCAGTCATCCATATATTTATTCACTCAGTGCTTAGTAAGTACTTACTGTATCCTCTGTACCGTGTGAGGCTTTGAGGATAGAAGGTAAACAGATTTCAGTCCCTGTCTTTGAGTACTTCACCGATTAGTTGGGGAGCCTATATGTAAACAGATGTCTTACAAGATAGTGTGTTAAATTTCAGACTAGAATTATGCTCATAATGTTATGGAAGCCCTGCCCCTAAGACACTGACATAAAGGGATGGACATTGGATCTAAATATTTAAGGATAACTAAGAATTTTTCAGGAGAAAATATGTGTGTGTGTGTGTGTGTGTGTGTGTGTGTGTGTGTGTGCACGTGCATGATATTGACTATATTACAATGGGATTTGCTAAAGCCCAAGCATGTTGAAAAATCTGGAAGCACAGAGTGGCTGATGTATCGAGAAGATATGTAGGTAGGAGTATGAAGTATTTGGCCGCAGAAATAAGACTGCCCCAGGTAAGTTTAACTAGACAGTTACATTTCAACCATTTTCAACTCTCTTTCCAACAAGTAAGGTTCTAACTTTCTGAGCAATATTGATGCGGAAACATTTGCCTTTTGAGACTCCTGAGGCCTCAGTCTGAGTCCCAGTGTAGGCTCCCTCTTGTGCCTTAAGTAACTTCTATTCCTAGGACCAGCATGGCAGGTGATCAATTGCTCATGGCTGATAGTCTAATATGTGTTAAGTGCAATCCATAATTTTTGTTTCTCATGTTCTATGAAACCGTTATGCCAACCTCAAAATGTAGGCAAAAGAAATGCTAGAAGCTGTATCCTCAACAAGCTGAGAAGTGCGTGTTTACACTTGCAGTCATTTATGTGCACACTGAACTCACTATGCTGAGACAAAGTGTCACCCTTGCAAGAAGAAATGGAGAAGTACAAGTCACATTTGAATGCTGACACTTTTGGAGCACTGAGTCCGTTTCAGGAGGAGTGCTTGGTCTTCTTCATCAGCTAACCAGTCTGTACTACTGCAGGAACAATAATACTGGATGAAGGCATTTGGTTTGGTAAGATATTTTCATCCTTTCAAAATCCTGGAGACATCCTGTTAGTTCCTCAAGGGCAGTGATTCTTTTTGTGTTGTGCACTGTCATTTGCAAAAGCATTCATTATTTATTGAATATATGTACAAATATTTTCTTTACAGTGCTATGTAAAACTTTTCAGAGATTTTTAAGGTTCTCTTAGAGAATGAGAAAAAAATTGTAATTTTCATTTCACATGTTAAGAATTTTTTTATGACACTGTTATGGTCTTCCTTAGAAGTAAGGAGTAACAGAAATCAAAGACCATATCTAAGTTCCACAGTCTTGTGACTAAGAATACCTGGCCTCATGCCAGATTTCCTCATTACCCCACTAGAAGAATGACTTATTTTACTATATTTCTCCAGTTATGTAAGAACAGCTGTTGAGTCAATAGTAGGAGGATGCCCACCTTTTGTCCTAGGTCTCAAGGGAAGAAAACAGAAAGGTGAAAGCCCTGCAGGTGACCCAGAGGTTCTAGCCTCTGCGTGGAGGGGCCAGTGAAGGCAGCGGAGAGTGCCCGAGCTTCTAGGAAGGTTTGAGTTCTTTCAACCTGAGCTGGAGCAGTCCCCATCACATATGGGGAATGATCAAACACTATGGCAAATGTAAACTTTTAAAACTTATTACAGTTAGAGACATATTTCCACCAACGATGAGCCTGCATTTTCCACTGGATGGCACTTAGCAGCAGGATTGTCCCACCTGTCAGACCCTCATGGAAAACAATTTCCAGAACTGCTTAAACATCATAGTGTCTCTCTAGTGTAAGAAACTGAAAGAGTAAATAACATCCAAAAGGTGCAATAGGTATTGTGAAAGGGAGAGAAACTGCTCAAAAGGGAAGAACAACTGGGGTGGGTGACAGGAGAAAAGAAGGAAGGGAATACACAAGACAGCTAAGGGAATTGTATTATTGTTCATTTGTTCTATTAGTTCATTGGAAGGAACAGTTAGTGCTTATATTGTTTGAACAATTTTTCATGCCTATATTTGGTAATCTAAGCAACTACTTTGAAGTTAACAATATACTATGTAATAACCTTTGCTAATTTCCTATCATCTTGTTTTGAAATTCTGCATCATTATTTTTTTTTTTTACTTTATTCTTTAAAAAGTGACAAGAGTATGGCATAAGTAAGTTAGAAATTAGGGAGAGTATTTTAAGGAGTTCTGAGGGCAATATGGTTTTTATATAAATAGCTCTAAAAAAATTTGAACATTCACTGTATATTTTGCTCACACCACATACATTAGATGATCACTGAAAATCCAACTCTCCACCTCCTTTTCTCCCCCGGACACAAGTTGAACAGCATAGCTGAACCATGAGTCCTCCAGGCTACATCTTCTCTGAAAATCTGTGGGTCTGTGAGGGACAGTGCTACCACCATAGCTTCCAGAACTTCTGAGGGCAGCGCCAGGAACCGTGTGGCAGGGCATGGCCTGGTTATCAGTGCTGTGGATAGGACTAGGAACACAAGAGGTGATCATATATGAAGCGCCCACTTCATTAGTTGAGTTCATAGCCAAATAGACTATTAGGACATGGGCACCAGTTGGAGGAACTGAGTAACCGGGGCGTGGTTTGAAGGGTGTAATTTGCCTTCTGTTTCTTCCCTTTCTTTTCTTTCTCTGCCTCTTGGCTGCCCCGAAGTAAGAAACTTTGTCCTGCAATGCTATTCCGCTGTGATTTTTTGCCTCATTATAAGCTTACAACAACAGACCTAGTCAACCGTGAACTGAAGTCTCAGGAATTATGAGGCAAAATAGGCCTTTCTTCATTTATGCTGTGTATGTGAGGTACTTTATCCCAGCCACAGAAAGGGGATATTACAAAGGAAAAGGAACCCAGCAGTGCAGCTCTTATCTCTGAAGTCTTCACTAGGGACAAATGGTTCATAAATATCCTAGCTTGATGCAGCATATCGTGGATTACTGACTTGCAAGAGAAAAAGCAGGGTGGTGGCTGAGTTGTATATATTGGGAAAATAATTAGTTTTATAGCTAAATGCTTCCTTGTTCTTAGTGAAACAAAGTGAAATAGAATTTTAGAAATCATAACTGTTAGAACAAGACCCCACACTTCTAAGGAAGTTTCTGACAATCACTTAGAATTTAAATTATGGTTGTATACAAGGTTAATATTTGCTTACTTTGATAAAATTGCAAGGAAAATAAAGTTCTAGACTCATGGACATATCTTTGAGTGTATTTTCAGAAAAATTATTTCAATAGTTGATAGATTTTTGTATGTGTCTCTTTTTAAATCTCATGGTGTTTCAGATTGTACATGTGAAATAAAAAGTAATTCTGATGTCTACATGCAAGTTTTAGAGAAGCAAGTTACCTCTTTTCTCGAGGTCTTTGTTTCACTGTTAGTAAAATTGATATAATTAATTCATCTTGTGAATGGATTAAGGAGCAACTTATGGATACAATGACTCATAGGAGTCTTGTGAATATTTCAGCGGTACAGAAATGCTCATTATGCATACTAATAATAGTGATACACAGTAAGGCAGTCAGCTTTAGATCTCAAAGGCAGACATTGTCACATTGTTTCCTTATGATTTAAAAACTTTACCTTTCCTGTGCATGTGACACTTTCAATTGTGTTGGCAAGAATAAGAGAACTAAATATGGTACCTGGCTGTCTAAGGCAGTCTTGATGGAGACAGACTTCATATGAAATCTAAATTATGTCACTCACTGTCTGAGTTTTCACATCAACATCTTTAGAAGATAATTTGTTTATTGTTAATGCAAACCTACAGTAAATTTTCTTAGAGTAACATAGAAGAACTATTACCTGAAAGTGGAAAATATCTCTAAGATTGCTTCAGGGTTTAGCATAAATTTTCTAGTCAATCTTCAAGGCTATCAACATTTGCATATAAAACTCTATCCTTTTAGGTTCCCAGGGACTAAAGGGTAAAGTGACTAGAAGTAATAGGAAAGGAGATTATTCTTAAACTAAAAAATTACTGAAATGGTTGACAGTACTTTCTAAGACTGAGTATTTTGTTGATCTCTGTGAACCTGCTTGGTATATCCCTGATGCTTTAAAAAGAAAAATTTTAATTTTCAGCTATATGAACAGGATCAGAAAACAATTACTTACATTAACATCCTTTTATCATTTCTTTCTTAAATCTCAATTCATTTAAAGAAATAATCACTATACATATACATACTGCAAAGTGACATAAAATTATCATATATGACAAATAAGAAATTATAAATTAAGAATAATAACCTAATCACATAGTGTGTTTTTTGTGTATATTTTCCAAACAGAAATGAGGAAGGCCAGATTCACAGTAAGTTTATTTGCTTTATCATGGCTCTTCCACTCATGGGAAGGAGCCTCCCTACAGAAGAGTACACGGGCTGAACGGTGAGGAAGGCAGTGCTAAGGGAAGGCACTTTGGTGAGCTGCAGCGTGGGCCTGTGAATCTGAAGCCCAGCTTTTATCTATGACACACAGTGAAAGGGGCAGGTTTGTTTTCTGCAAAGACAGTGTGGGACTTGTGGGTGCGCTTATGGGTGCTGGCATGTAAGACTTTTCTGGAGAAGTTCAGAAGTCAGGTTACCCTGGAGGGATTGTATTTGTTGTTAAGCAGATATTCGTAGGGCTATAAGCCATAATAGAAAACAGCATCCAGGAAATGTTACAGACAGGAATGCTTCATGTCCATCATAGTTTAAATAAGTCTGACAAAGGGTTACTAATGATTTGGAACATTCCAGAATTAATGTGCTGTCAGAATGTTAGAGAAATATTACGCAGAGGCCAGAAAGTTGGCTTTGAACCTCCAGGGATAGTCACTTACCCAACTGAACTGCATATGTTTTGTTCAGGACACTACTTGAGGCACATGGAGAGGAATGTAAAGAACTGTAAGGCAGTTTTGCTCCAAAAGGCCGTGTGGTTTAGCTGGGGGATCTGGAGATGTGTTCAAGTTGAACTGGACGAGGCAGTTGTATTGGTAGCTTTCCAGTCACTGACACAAAATACTGACATCACAACTAAGGGGAGAGGTTTATTTATTTATTTATTTATTATTTTACTTTAAAGAGAAAAGAAAACAAAATAACAACAACCAAGACAAAAGCAAAATAGCAGAAAACAATAAAAATTATACGGGATTTCAAAGCAAGGTGATAGGAAGTTAACAATGGTTGCTATGTTACATATTGTGATCTTCAGTGAAGGTGCTCAGATGACCAGACATGAGGTTGCAAGATTATCAAAAAATTAAAGAGAATAACAAGTAGTAAAAAATTAGCAATGATACAGAGCTTCACTGATCAAGATACTGGCGATTGAACAATGGTTGTGATATTGCATATTGTTGTCTTCAAATTACTTGTTCAGATTACTAGATATAAGCATGCAAAATTTGTCAAAAAAAGAAAAATTTTAGCATTAACTGTTCCTTTCAATAAACCAAGAGCATCAGCAGTACAACTATTCCTCTGTCCTTGTATGTCCATATATATTTTCCCTTCCTTCTTTCTCCCTTTTCTCCTTTCCCTTATCCCAGTTATTACTTCCCTTTGAGCAAATTCTTTTCCTTTCACCAATATCTACTGTACCTTTTGGGTTTTATTTACTTTTTCAAGTTCTTATACTATGGAGACAATATGAAGTTTATGTAGGTGGGTCTGATTTATTGCACTTATGAGTATGGTTTCTAGTTACATCCATTTTCTTATAAAAGCCTCAAGTTTATCTTTTTTATAGCTGAGTAATATGCCATTGTAAAAAATACCAAATCTTTTCTGTCCATTCCTCAGCTGATGGACACTTAGGTTCTTTCCAAGATTTAGCTATGACAAATTCTGCCACTGTGGACATGAGTAGACACATATTGCTGTGGTATAATGTTTGTAATTCTTCTGGGAAAATATCCAGAAGGGGAATAGCTGGATTAAGTGGGACCTCTAATCCTAGTTTTCTGAGGAAACTCCACACTGATTTCCGCAGTGGTTGTTCCAGTCTATACTTTCACCAACAGTGGAGAAGTGTTCCTTTTTCCCTACAGCCCCTCCAGCATTTTTTATTGATTGACTTCTTGATGATGGCCATTCTTTCTGGGGTGAAATGGAATCTCAGTGTTGTTTTAAGTTACATTTCTCAAATGACTAATGATGTTGAACATTTTTTGTAATATTTATTTGCCATTTGTGTTTCTTCATCTGAAAAGTTTGTATTCTTCTCAAATGCCCATTTTTATTGGGTCTTTGAATATTGGTGGGTCTGATTTTTTTTCTTTATATGTTCTAAATAGATGTCCTTTGTCTGAGGGAACATTGGCTAAAATTTTTTCCCAAGTTGTGGATTTTCCTTTTATTCTGTTGGTGATTTCTTCTGATGTGCAAAAACTTTTCAATAAGATGAGATTCCAGTTATTGATTCGTTGAAGTATTTCCCCTGCAGTTTGGTTTTTGTTCTTGGACTCTGCCTATGCCTATGTCTTTAAGATTTATATCTACATTCTTCTCCAGTAGATGTAGTGTTTATGTTTCTGTTTTAATATTAGATCTTTGATCCATTTTGACTTTACTTTAGTGCCTGGTAATAGACATGGGTCTAATTTTAGTCTTCAGCATGTGGAGAGCCAGTTTCTCCAGCACCATGTATTAGAGGCTGTCTTTCTTCCAGTGAACATGTTGGACCTCTTTATCAAAGGTAAGGTGGCTGAGTGTGTTTGCAGTTGTGTCTACATTTTCTAGTCTGTTCCATTTATCCTCAGGTCTGTTTTTATTTCCAGTACCATGCTGATTTTATCACAGTAGCTTTGTAGTATAATTTCAAGTCAGGAATTGTGATGACTTGCCTTTGTTGCTTAATATTGCTTTTGCTAGTCTAGGTTTTTTCCAGGTGAGTTGTAGGAACGTTTTCTCCAGATCTATGAAGTATACTTATGGTATTTTAATTGGGATTGCACTGAATTTGTACAATAATTTTCAGAGCATGGCCATTTTCACAATGTTGCTTCTTCTTAACCACGAACAAGAAATATCTTTCCATTTTTTGAAATCCTCCTTGATCTCTTTTTTCAGCATACTGTAGTTTTCACTGTAGAGATCTTTTATTTCCTTTGTTACATCGACTTCTAAGTATTTCATTTCTTTTGGATGCTATTACGAAAAGTGATTTGTCTCTCAATGTGTTTGTTGTTGATATGAAGGAATGCTATTGATTTTTGATTGTTGATTTTGTATCCAGCTATGCTACTGAATTTGTTGATTAATTCTAGGAGTCTTTTGGTGGAGGTTTTGGGGCCTTCTATGTCGAGTATCATGTCATCTGCGAATAATGATAATTTCACGTCTTGCTTTCCTATCCTATTCCTTTTATTTCTCTCTTTACTAATTGCTCTGGCTAATGTTTCCAGAACTATATTGAATAGGACTGGTGATGGTGGACATCCTTAGCTTGTTCCTGATTAAAAAGTGAAAGTTTTCAGGTTTTGTCCCTTTGGTATGATGCTGGCTGTTGGTTTGTCATAGATGGCTTTTAGCAGCTTGAACTAAAGGCCATTTATTCCAATGTCCTGTAGATTTTATCATGAATGGGTATTATACTTTGTCAAAAGTTTTTTCCGCATCTAATGAGATGATCGTGTGACTTTTTTATACTTGATTCTGTTGACATGGCTGTATCAGTCAGGGTTTACTAGAGAAACAGATTTAACATAAGATATACAAATGTACAACAAATTGCCTGTTTGGCTTACAATGGTCAGCTACAGAGTTAGATGAGGAAGTGTGCAGAGGGTGTCTGCACACTGGAGACTGAACAGCCCAGGCCTGGGGCTCACCGCAGTGTCCGTGCAAGTCCGTATCAAGGGCTGTTGAGTCTACGATAAAATGCTGATGAATCTGCGATGAAGTCCCAGGCAGAAGCCGAAGAGTCTGCACCGGAAGCCAGGAGACGACCAAGCTGAGGTTGAAGACTGGAGCTGCTCCGAAGAACTCAAACCCAGTCCTTCCTCAATTTCTTTTTATAGTCTCCCAGCTCTGGGGAGGTGGGGGCGGGTAGTCCTCTACACCCACACCCTCTGTATGCTTTCCTCTTGCACAGGTTTAGAACGAATACAAATAAACACCCTGGCTTCCTGCTGAATCACATAGTTAACCTTTTGAACTTGCCAAATTGACACAATAAACAACATCCCACAAGGGTAAGGGCATGTCCTTTTTACCCCAAGATTTACAACTGCTGAGTTACTTAGTTAAACCTCTAGACTCCCCAAGTTGACACAATGTATCAACCATAACAACGGCATATTATATTTATTGAAATGTGCATATTGAACTATCCCTGCATTCCTGGGATAAATCCCACTTGATTATGGTGTATAATCTTCATGATTTATAACATTCTGTTTGCTATTATTTTACTGAAGATTTTTGCATTTATGTTCACTAGGGAGATTGGCCTATAGTTCTATTTTTTTGGTTGGGTCTTTCTCTGGTTTTTGGTATCAGGGTAAAACTTGCCTCCAGGAATGAGTTAGCTGTCAATCTATCAAGACCTAGGCTTTTCTTTGTTGGTAAGCTTTTAATTACATTTTCAATTTCATTGACTGATATTGGGTTATTCAGAATTTTTGATAATTCATATGTGTCTAGGAAGTCTCCATTTCATCTATGTTTACCATCCTGTGAGAGACTGTAGAGATTTTCTAAGTAGGTGTTGATGATCTTCTGAATTTCTCCAGGATCTGTAGTGATTTCACCCTTTTCATGTCTTATTGCATGAATTTCACTTTTTTCTTTCCCTTTTTGATAAGGTTGGCTAAGGGTTTATCAATTTTTAAAAATTTTTCAAAGAACCAACACTTTGATACATTAATTCTTTGTATTGTTTTCTTAATGTCCATTGCATTAACTTCTGCTCTGATCTTTATAATTTCCTGCCTTCTTTGAGCTTTGGACTTGACTTGCTCTTCTTTTTCTAGAATCTTGAAGTTCAGTATAAGGTTGTTTATTTGTGCTTATTCTGTCTTCCTGATGGACGAATTCACAGATATAAATTTCCCTCTGAGAATTGCTTTCATTCTATCCCACAGGTTCAGTTAAGCTGCATCTACATTTTTTACTGTAAATATTATTTACTTTTTTTCTTTAATATGTTGTTCAGGATTGTGTAATTTCATTTCCATGTGTTTATGGGGTATTTGCAATTTCTTTTGTCAGTAATTTCCAGTTTCATTGTATCATGGTCAGATAATATGCATGGGATTATTTCAATTCATTTGCATTTACTTAAGCATGTTCTATGTGCTAGTCTATGGTCTATTTTAGAGAATGTCCCATGTGCAGCTGAGAAGCATGTGTATTTTGATGTTGCATGGAACACTCTGTAAAGGTCTACTACATTTGTTCCCCAGTGTGGTTTAGTGCCGCTATTTCTTTACTGATTTTTTGCATAGTTTATCTATTTCTTTGTGACAATGGTGTGTTAAAATCTTCCATTACAATTGTGTTATTGATTATTTGATTTTTCATGTCTGTTAATATTTGTCTTACATAGCTGGGTGCTCCCATATTTGGTTTATATATATTAATGATTGTTATCTCTTCTTGCAGTTTTCCCCTAACCAGTATGTAATGCCCTTATTTCTTTTGATCATTCTTCAATGGAAGTTCACGTTGTCTGCAAACAAAATAGCTAACCCTGCTTTTCTCCAGGTTCCTGTTACATGGAATATTGTTTTCCATCTTTCAACTTTTGTTCTATGAATATCCTTTTGATTTATATGTGTTTCTTGTGTATAGCATATTGTTAGGTTTTGTTTCTTAATCTACTCTGCCAGTTTGATTCTTTTGATTGTTGCGTTGAGGTCATTTACACAGATGGTCATAACTGACATGCATTGGCTTATCTTTGTTATGTTATTTTTCTGCTTCTGATTCCTTATGTTCCCCTTCTGTTTACTTGCTTGTTCTACTTAGTGATTCTTTTCTATTATTGTCAATTTTATCTCTTTCTACAATACCTTCCAGTACTCCTTGTTAGGAGGTTTGGTAGTCATGAATTTCTTCAATTGTTCTTTCTCATGGAAGTATCTTATTTTTCCATTAATTTTGAAAGACAGTTTTGCAGGGTACATTTATCTTGTTTGGAATTTGTTTTCTTTCAGGACTTGAACTAGTTCACTTCAAGCTCTTCTTGACTTGATGGTTTGTGTTGAGAAGTCTGCCATGATTCTGATGGGCTTTCCTTTATAAGTGATCTGTTTCTTTTCTTTAATAGCTTTTAATATTCTGTTCTTTTGCTTAATTTCTAAGATCTTAATTATTACATGTCTAGGGGTAGATTTATTGCAGTTATGGCTAATTGGAGTTCTATATGCTTCAATTAACTTTACATCAGATTTTTGTTTCATGCTTGGGAAATTTTCTGCTACTAGTTCTGCACATAGTCTCTTTATGTTATCCACGTTTACTCACACTGTTTTGTGGACATCAATCAGTTTTACATTGTTTTTCTCTGCCTCTTACATCTTTTGAGTAATTTCGTAGTTCCTTGTTACTTTAAGAGATTTTTCCTTTCATGATCATTAACTGCAATGCTGTTTTCAAGGTCTGAAAGGCTTTCTTCTGTTTTATTCAATCAGTTTTGCCATCTTTCAATGGAATTTTTAATTTCCTGGATATATTTTTGAATCTGTTTCATAGATTCTAATTCTTTCCTATATTGCTCTTTCAAGGTTTCCATCATTTTTCTATGGTTCTCTACCTTTTGATCTGTCTTCTTTAGATGTGCCAAGCAATTCTTTCATTTTGGTTGTCATTTCTTTTTTACCTCAGAGATTATTTCTGACCTGATTTCTTCTATGGCCTGTGGAGTTGTTTCTTTATTTCAGTTGCTATCATTTCAGAAATTTCAGGTCTGTGAATTCCAGAGTCTTCTATGTCAGTATCTTCTAGACTTGGTCTTGTGGCTGGAAGTCTGAGCTTGCATTTTGCTCCATTTTGACATTTTCAAAACTCCCAAGGTTCACTAGTGCTCAGCATCATTCCTGTAATTATGGTGTGGCAGGCTGTGGCACACCAAGGGTCTGTGTTTCCCAGGGACTCAGCATCACTTTCTCAGTGGTGGGGGAGGCAGGGACAGCTCACTGAGGCTCCTGGAGTTCACTGGTGCTTCGCATCACTCCTATGACATTGGGGGACAGGGTGTGGCTTACTGAGTTTCCTAAAGCTGTCCAGGGCTCAGTTTCATTCCAGTGTTGGTAGGAATGTGTACGGCGGTGGCTCACTGAGCCTTGTGAATCTGTCCAGTGCTCAGTGCCACTCCCACACCAGTGGGGCTGCAGGACATGGATCAAGGAGTTTCCTGAAGCTGTTTGGGGCTCAGTGTGGCTTCCACAATGGTGGGTGTGCTGAGAGGTTTATCTTTGTTTAGAGTTGTTGCAAAGTTTTCAGTATGGTTGGCTGGCTCCAAAGTGGAGATGTCACGCCAGAGAGGTGCAGCAGAGGAACACTGCTTACATCATGGCAGCCCAGAGCAGAGAGCAGCACCAGAGAGGAAAGGACCAGTGACCACTGAGAGTCAGCAAGGGAAAACATCTGTGACTTACCCAGGTTCACTCATAAATGTACTTTCCTCTTCCCATAGGCATCTCTCGTCAATCAATTTGACAAACAAGATTAAAGGCATCAGCAATATATATGAAATTCCCAAAGAAAGGTTCCCAAAGGAGGAACAAAGGTTAATGGGAAAATTATGCATGAGTTTGAGTTTTTTAATACACATCAACAAAATGGTCATGATATCTTGGGCAAAAGAAAATTTATTTGAAGAATTTTAGTAACTTACAAACTTGCCAGAAGTCTTCACAGTCTGCCTCAGAGACCTGGAGACATAATGTTTTGGAGGAAAAACATACAGGTACTGTCCAGAACTGTAAGTGCCATCAGTTCTAGGATCTGAAGAAATTAGAAGTATTAGATCAAGCTAGTTTGTGGAAGTTATATTGTTTATGCCCTCTGTTAATCAGCTGTCCATTACTGTAACAAATACCTAACATAATCAGCTTACAGAAACAACAGGTTTCTGGCTTACACTTTGAGAGATTTCAGTCCATGGCCGTTGGGCCCATTTCCTTGGTGCTGAGGCAGCTTACTATGATAGGGCTTTGGGACGAGGAGGTTTGCTCCCCTCATGGCTGCATATGAAAGAGAGAAGGAGACCATGGTTTCACCCTCCCCACTGAGAGAGGCAATAGTTTGAAATGTCTCCTTCAGTTCCATTTCTTAAAGGGTTCTCCACCTCACAGTACCACCACTGGGTGAGGATAAAACCTTTAGCACATGGGTCTTTGGTAAACATGGTAAATCCAAACAATATCAGCCACAGATACAGACATGTTTACAGATACTTGAGATGATAATGCATAGAAGATTCTGAATGGATTTAGGACATGTGGATGAGGAAGGAGACCAAACAGGAAAAATATACCATTTTATGGAGGGCCTTGTGAACACTGCAGCTTTATATTGTTGGCTATGCAGTCTCATTGGAATGCTTAGTAAAAATATTATGCAAGGAAAGTGGGCACTGGCAGTCATTCTCTAAAGAGGTCAACCAAATGCCACTCGGTTACATCCAATCATACACTTAAACACTGTACACCTTGGTACTGCCACTTGTTCATTATGAAGCAACCCTAGACATATTATTTTCTCACTCAGCAATTCATTTTCCACTTAGGTATGATTACTGTAAGAATATAATATATAATATGTGGAAAGCACTGAACACACTTTCTGGCACATTAAAAATTCCTCCTCATTAAATGTTTTTATTGATATTGTTAGTATCCTGAAAACATCTTGAGTTTCATGACATCCAATGTTACAGATAAATTACTGACAACCACTCTCATTTACTAAATGAAATATAGAATTCAATTTTTACAGAAAGTTTATATGAAGGTGTCATTATCATTCCCACTTTTACAAAGGAGAAGTGGGCAATCTTTAGGGTCAATCAGCTAGGTAAGCAGAGGAGCTGGAATTCAAACTCAGCTCTGATGAACCCCCAGGCTTCATTCTTTTGACAATGACAAGCTGGCTGTAAGGAATGATTGCCACTTCAAAATTGCACTCAGCCTTCTTAAAACACTTCTGTTCTTCAAGCGCAATACCTCACGTCAGTTCTAAATCTGTAAGACTCAGGGAATTAGAGCGTCACCCCTTAGAATGCGGCAGTGTGCGCTCTGTAATACTAAAACCTCAGACAGGATTTTCATCCTTGAGGCATTTTTATTTCCCTGGTGGGTGGCTGATTCTGCTGCCATCTATGAGGTGCTTAGGGACATCCTCTCCCAATAAAAGATGCTAATAAATGTAAGCCAGTACTCCTGTGCAAGACATATTTGTTGCTGTTATTGAATACATTGGCTCATTGTATTTCAATAGTTATAAATATATGTAACATGTATAGAATGGATACATCTCAAATTCTGTCACTTTACATGTTTTTAGTTATTAACATGTGAATTTTAACTGTTGTTCTCTGCCAGAGGTAACTGATGGTAGAATAAAGATTATTGATTGCAACTTTAAACTGGAATTTTAATATGAAGGGATAAATCCAAAGAAAAATCTTCTGATTGGAAATTAGGCTTTTGCCAGCTCTTTAGTTGTGAAAAAGATCTGAGACCTGGGGAAAACAATGTGATTTCCTTTTGCTTTTAATTTGTTTTTAGAAGTATAGCATTCCCATGTAGTCCTTAACTGTTTGATCACTTCACAGCTAACATATATCTCTTCAGCAGTACTCAAAATGTATGATCATTAATCATGATATGTCAGCTTGTGTGGGTTAATAAACACCTAGAAGATTAGTAAAGTAGCATTCTAGGTATGTCTGTGTTTGACTGACATGTAGTTCACCAAGAGAAGCAGAAGACCCTCTGTGGTCGTCAGTGAACAGGGAAAGAATAAGAAGGCGTGCCATTGTGAAGAGCTCCAGGCTTCCCATGCAGGTTTATCTTTATCTGATGCTGCCCTTGGACATAGGTCTCTGGATCTCTAATTTCTCTAGTCATCCAGTGGACACTTGCAGTGGCAATCTTCTAGTGAGCTTTCAGGCTTTTGATCTTGAACTTGGTTTGCAACCTTGATCCCTCTGTTTCTGTTGCTTCCAACTCCTTGGACTGACCAGCTACTGAACTCCTGGTTTCTCCAGCATGCAGATAGACACTGCAGATTATCCCACCTGGGATCCTGTAAGCTAACCTAATAAACCACTTACATAAGTATACACATATTTTTATTGCATCTGTTCCTTTAGAAAGCTCTAGTACAAAATATTTAGCTGGATAACATAATGAAGTCATTTACACTTCAGTGTGTGCAAAAAGCCCGGTGATTTCTAATTGTTTCTTTATTCTTTTTTCAGTATCTGTACATGCCCTTGAAAATGTTTCCATAAACCTGTGGAAAAATGAATAAAATCCAGAGTGATACAGTCTATGTTTACACAAAACTAAGCCCATTCAATCATAAATGCTAGTCTTCTATTCTGAAATTCAATATTTGTAAAATTTCTGAGTTGAGATGTTTCTTTTGTGATGAAATAGTGGTAAGAATAGACTAAATTTTGTACTTTCATTATTTTTGGCGCTATCAAAGGTTGCCAGCTCTATTTCTGTCAACTTTTTTTTTGTTTTACTTGTAGACCTACGTAAGATAGTTCTTGGAATTAGTAGTGTGGTACAAAAAGTGCAAATTTAGGGTCAGAAGCACTTGGGTTCCCATTCTTGCTAGATCTTAATTAATTTTTTTATTTTAAAGAGAAAAAAATAAAAGTGATGCAGAACTTCAAAATGAGGTAATAGGAAATTAATAATGGCTGTTATATTACATATAGCTATCTTTAGTTGCTCAGGTTACCAGATATAGGCATGCAAAATTGAACAAAAAATATAAGCACTAATTGTACCTTTCAATGAACTAATAGAAATTAGTAGTACAATTAACTGAGTTATCTTGTGTACATATATGCTCTTTTGGATCATTTTGGAGTCCCTGTTTAATGGTTGATACACTGTGTCAACTTGAGATTGAGAAGTGTAGAAACTTCACTAAGTGACTTAGCAGTAGCTAGGGTCCTTAGTTTGTGAACATCTGGAGCATGTGGAGGAGGAGGGCCTAGAGTGTGGGCGGATAGCCATGTGCAACATAAGGGAGGAAAGTGTTTGCTTTACCTCCTTTTGCTCTCGTTGCTTCGGCTGGCTCCTGCCACGCTGAGCTGTTGCCCTTCACTATGGCATCCTGCCTTTGAGTCAACTGACTATGGACTGAAACCTCCACAAACTGAGCTAAATAAACCTTTCCATCCTTAATTTGAGATGTCAGGTATTTTGTCTCCACAGTGAGAGAAAAGTAACTGAGACACTGTATTTATCCATTTGTAAATTAAAGGCACTAGAACTCTTGAGAGAATTCAGTGAGATCGTATACATAGAATGTCTAGGTCAGAGTTGCAATTCATAGACAATAATTTATCTTCATTCGTTTTGTCCTAACACTGACTTCATGAGCATGTGATGTGGAAGAAGTAAGGGAAACAAGCCCCACAGAGGAAAGCAGAGCCTAAGGCCGTATGTATGTGAGGGATGGCTTTCCTTCTGTGCCTGCTGATGTGTACTGACATTGAGGGAGGCCTTGGAGGGAAGGATAATTTTTATTTTCATTGTGTTCTTTACAAAATGAAACTCAGAGAAGCATTATGACAGTGATTTGACTCATGAAGCAGATTCTGATTTATATATTTTCACACAGGTAATTTACTTGTATTTTCTCTCTAGTAAAGCCCAGAAGGGAAGTGAAGGAATAAAGGTCTCCGCCATCTAGAGGAATTTTAGAGCTGGGGAAGCTCTATGGAATTACCCTGAATCAGAGAAAGGGGTCCAGGCTTTTATGTCCCCCCACTGCTCAGTTATAAGATGCAGTTTCCACAGGGGAGGGACATGATTTGGAAGAGGTGGATATCTTCAGCTGAGGTAATCTCAAGAGGGTTTTAGCTACAAGCTCAGAGTTGCTCTTATGAGCTGAATTGTGCTCCCCCAAAAGATATTAGAGTCCCAGTCCTTATTATTCATCAGTTTGACCTTATTTGGAGATAAGAGATCTTTGCAAATAACTAAATAAGGTTATCAAGGTAGCCTTAACTCAGTAAGATTAGTGTCCTTATAAAAAGGGAAAACTTGGATATAGAGAGACAGTCATATGTGGAGGACAGAGCTGTGTGTGAGACAAGAACTTCTGTGGTTTGAGTTATCCAATATATAGAATGAAATTATGGCAGCCTTAGAAAGGAACAAACTGAGCAGTGTGCAGTGTGTTATCTGTTCTGAAGGGGACCTTCTGGTGATGAAATATTGCTAATGGAACCCCATGACATTTGTGGGATGGAGAAGATTTCACTTCCCAGCTTTGGCCAATTCTGGGTTATAGCTTACTACCAAGTAGGAAACAGACTCACCCTTCCTCTTATTCATGTCCACAAAATGACCTGCAAAGAAACACCCAGTCTTATGAAGTCCTCTTGAAGCTGCATCTAAAAACTTAGAGAAGAAACTCTGAACGTGCTCAGAAACACACTTAATCAGAGTGCCCCAAGGAACAGGGATATTATGGAATAAGTTCTCAAGGTAGGTTAAGACTGTTGGGGGCATTATTGTCACTCTACAATTGTCATATAACAGTTAAGGAAATGAGACTTATAAAATAATCTAACAGTCCTAACTATGGAATAGGAAGCAAGTACCAAAAAGTGAGAATGAGGAATCTCTTACAATATTTCTCAAAGTAAATGCTAATGAGCAATTGTTTCAGGATACAGTAGAGGAAAACAGGAATGCAATCACATAGTTCCAGTGTACTGTTTGCTAGGATCACATGTTTCTGTGTTATCCTTCAATTTCTTTTTCAAAGGCAAAAGGTGTGTCTTATCTCTATACAGACTGATCACTAAACAAAATGGAAAATATTAAAAACTCAGTATATGCTTTTTTGTTATAAAATGACAAATCCCACATATAGAACTAGGGGCATATGAAATTGTCCTGAATAATTCCTTTGTCCCTGGCTGCAAGTTAGGAAGTGGGTGTTAGCTACATTCATCCATTAATACTAAGACAGTGGGAGAGGAAGAATCTATTTTCTCACTCATAGCAACAACTAAACTGTCTTCAGAACTTGAATCACAAAATCATTATTTTTAGTCTAAGGCAGTGAAAAAAACTACTTGAATGCTACTGAAGTTGAAGAAAGTACTCATAGCTTGACGTTCAAAACAGTAATCACTGAATGGATAATGAAGACATTAATAAAACCATTTGATCATTCCCAGATTTTGGACTGCGTACAAGTGGATGCTTAATAAGGAAAACACATAGTTTAGTGCTGAAAGAGTCAATTTCCCTCCCTTCCTGCACAGCAGACTGCATGGCAGCATAGATTATTCACACACACACACACACACACACACACACACACACACACACACACACACACACACAGTAGGCACTCTGTGATTATCTTTGAAATGAAAATTTATGCACATAATAGAAAGAAGTGCCTCAAAGGGAATTTGGTGTTCACTGAAATTTCTTTCTAGAAAGGACAACAATTTCTTAGAATGCACTTTTCTCAGATCCCCTCTAATCCTTTTTTTTTTCTCCTGGTCTTTCACTTATAACAAATATCCCTTCTGAAATCCAGAAGTGCTTGGAATTTTCTTCCAGAGACAGAAGAGGGCAGAGTGTTTTGAACTCTTCTTCTTCTGCCTCAAGTCAGGAGAGACTTGAGAGTAACTAACACTGCAGAGTTCTCTTAAGAAATCCGGCCAAAGCCATTCCCAAGGAGATGCTGGTGGAGACCTCATTTTTTCCTTTCACCCTATTCTGTTCTCCTCCACTCCCTTATGAGTATCCTTGAGAACACTCTCCTTGTATATTACTTGCATATACATTGGAATCTCAAGGAATCTTAAGCTAAGGTATTCTGCATTATTGGATAAAAAAAGCACAGTCTCAATTTGAGGTCCATGTACCCAAACTCCCTTAACGATTTCCCTGATGCATTTCATAATGAAATTTTGTAGTATTCCTGCCATTAATTCCTTCCACAAACTATTCTAGTCAGGCTTTCCTACCAAAGAACATTGAAAACTCTCTTCTTAATAACACCAGGGATCTCTATCTAGCCAAAGTCAGTGGCTACTTGTTGCATACATTTCATGGTATTTCAAAGCTGGATTCTGAGACCACTCTCTTCATGAAGAAGTACTCTTGGCTTTCTTGATACCTACTCCTAAATCCCTTCTTATCTCATTGCATGTTCCCTTTTGAATCTTGAACTCATTGGTTCTTTATTTGATCTATTAGATGTTGGACTATATCACGGATTAGACCATGACTTCTTTTCTCTAGGGCAGTTGTTCTGACACGCTGGTGAACTCCCCAGATACGTTTCTTTCTCTAACTTCTCTGTGAAATTTGAGTTACATGTCTCTCTTAGATCTCCACTTATGCACTTCATATGCATTCTTAAGTAAAAATTTCACAAGAGAACTACTATTTCTGGTTGGAAGCAACCACTTTGAAACAAAGCAAATTATCTTCTTATTCACCTTTCCAAGTCTTAGTAAATACAACAGTTTACACCGTGTTGTCCAAACGAAGAACAGAAATCACCCTCCATTTCTCTAGTCTGCCTTTTCCAGCACACCTTTCTGGCTGTTGGAGGGACGTATTCTGAGCCTGAGCTTCCTTTCAGCGCCAGGGTAACCACGTGAGTCTCACTGTTCTCTTTTGCTGTGCCCTTGCTCTTCTCCAAGTCACATGTCATTCCTCTAATACACAGTCAGATCACAACATTCCCCTGCTTAAAACTCCCCAGAGCTTCCTTTAACACTTTATGTAAGATATTGAATGCTTACTAAAATTTATGCTTTTACCTAGCCTTCTGATTCTTCCTTATTTCTTTATATTTAGCAATTCTAGGATGCTTTCTTTTTTGGTATACGTTAGTCAATAAAACATTTTTGTTTTTATTCCCTCCACTTATGCTGCTGTTCTGTTCCTAGATCTTTTCAAGACTGACCCTACTATATGTAGGAAGTAGTCAACTCAAGGGAACCCCTCTAGTGTGAGGTAAAACTGAATAACATGAGACCTCTATGTCAAAAATATTTTTTACTGGTAAGCTAAAAGTTGATAGCCATTCCATCCAATTTAGAATAAATGGTAGCTCTTAATATGATCTTGAAACTCAGAAACTATTTTTTATTGGATGAAATGTTCCAGAATATAAGATGTTTCAAGTCAACATATGCTAGATTTCCACTTATTGTCAAGTAAATCTCTTCTAATATATTGTGAAGTTTTGGAAAGTAGAAACTGGGTGTCACTTATTTGTATAACTATGATAATATATGAAATATTTTCATGATGTCTGCTTCATGATGTGATGACCAGTGTGGATTTTGCTACTAGTTTTGGATTCTAGGTAGCTTTCAAAACCAGTCCAAGCTTAAGTTTCTTTATATCCACTTTATGACTATGGTGAAGATTGAATGAGTGGATTTCAAAACTCCACATACATGATGGAGTCATCACAAATATTTTCAATTCTATTTCTCTCTTTTCCTACCATCTCTTTTCAAACACTCCTCTGTGGTGTAGATTTATTACTGCAATCTCAGGGCTAGGCACAAGGCCTCATTTCTTCATTCTTCTCAACCTTTTCAAGCTTCTCTACTTCAGCCTCTTCTTTAATCATCTCCTTTATACTTTCCTTTGCTTCAATATCCTGCCACCATATGCTCTTGCCCTTTGCCTTTCTAAAGTTGCACAGGCATGTCTACTGTCTAACCCTCCATAAAGAGAGAGAAGAGACTGCTCCTCTATGGGATCTAAGGATCAATTCCTTAAAGTCTATGGGAGAAACACGTCTGTGCTTGAGCTTGTCTTTGCACCCTGCTGAGACAAAAGTGATTCCTAAGCTTATAAAACTCAAGTGATGAAATATTAATAAGAAAAAAACCCAGCAAAGGCAAGGGCCACAGCAGTTTAGGTGCGAGACCAGCAGGTCTTTTGAGAGCCCGCGGAGGGCTGACATTAGCTGCCTCCACAGGGGTGCAGATGGCTGCGAAGCCTGTTGCAGCGAACTTGTGAGGGAGAGGGTGGAGAAGACTGGCAGAACAGAGCCACGTTTTCTGTCTACAGCACCAAGATGCCCAGCTCGAATGACAATTAAAAGTGGGTAATGTGGGGGAAGCCACACGTGGTGACAGTCTGATCCTTATGTAAATTTATTGAAAAACTTTAAAAAAGAATTAGAAATTATTTTGATTTTAATTTGTGATGAAAAAAGAAATATTGCACTGGACTAATTTATTCTAAATAGGGTCAGTGTGCACAGAGCTACATAAATATAATCCAGTCAGATTTCCAAGAGTATTTTCCTTAAAAAATAGGACAAATTTTCAATATTGCCAAACTCCAAAAGAACAGATTGAAATACCCAATATTATAAATTCCAAGTTTTCCAATGAAGTAACATTTTAATTTTCTTCCTTAGAATACCCTGGTGGCCATTGTCCTTTGAATCTTTCTGGTTGTCCTTTTTTAATGTGTGTGTGGTAGGTTCAATCGAAGAGGGACACATACTTACACAGATTTTACCAGAAACCATTGTTCGTCTGCTCACTTCCATTCATGTGTTATTCATGTGCTTGTATTTATAAGAAACATGATTTCCTGTTATTGTTGCCCCTTATTTAATCATTATAAACTTTACTAGCTCCTCTTTGTAGTATAATATTTAAGAGCTCAAGCTAAAAAATCTGTTTCATTTTAAGTCACCTCTTATCCATTATTTACTATTTGGGTGACTTTGGGCAAATCACCTGAACATACTCATTTTTAGAAGTTTGATATCTACTCCTTCAGCTCTTTCTTTGTGAGGATGACAGGTGATTCAGCATAAAAAGTACTGCGGATGTCACAAGGTGACAGAATCTCAGCCTTCACACTCCTACACAAACCCCTTTAATGACAACACTTAAAGACAAGGGCCTGGAGCTCTGGAAGAGACATCCTGAATACGCTCAAGAACAACAACAACCACAGCAACAACAGCAATGACAACAACAACGGAAAGAGAACAAACACATTGCCTTAAAATCCGCCTCTTGCAGGAAAGCCAGAGTGTCCTGCAGCTCTGGTTTCCCCAGTCATGTAGACTACTGCCTTCAGATCCAGTTTTTCTCCCCCTATGTAGAACACTGAGATCAATATAGCTTGAATAGTCTAAGAGCAACTAGTTAGGAGAAAACTACAAATGGCATTCATAGCCACCTCGGAAGTGAATGCAGCAAGAGCTGTGGTTTCTACTAAGTGAATCATGGCTTCACATTCAGGCATTCAGTGAGCCTAGTGGATGCATCACTGGCAGATGCTCCATCCACCTGGCCAGTGCCTGTCTCCCATACTCTGTATCCTACAGCGTAGCTGTGGTGTGCAAATCTCTACAGATCATACATGCACACAGCCAGCCAGCCAGATTGGTTGCAATCTGTAGGGAGAAAGTACTCAAAATTGGCCACTGTAGGGCTTTATGGGATTGAAAGAACACAGGAAGTCCTGGGTTTTCTTTGTCTAGGGAACAAAAGTTAGTAAGCTGCAGGGCTCTTAGAAAAGTCCTGAAGTATGTAACTAGGCTGATTGATACATTTTGCCACGTCCACCTACCTTAAATGAGAATCAACACAAGTTAGCAACACACGAGTTCAAGGAACATTTAAAAATCAAGGAAACCTGATACCATTGAGGGAGCAGCGGTTTCTTAACTCTCTGACAAGGAGTTCCAATAGTTGTTTTAAGGTGCTCAATGATAAGCTAGCACAGATAACCAGTGAAGTCAAGGAAATATGCAAACAAAACCAAAGAGGAAGAGAGATAATTTTTTTTTAAGAAAAGAAACTCTGGTGCAGAAGTCTACAATAGATGAAATATAAAAAAACAGATGAGATGTTTGAGAGCACATTCAATCAAAAAAAATTTGAGAACTACAGTGTAACTCATTTGAAATTATTCAACCAAAGGAAGTAAGGAAATACAAAGCATAAAAATGAATAGGGAAATCCTCTTGTATTACTGAATTTCATGGGCCAGAGAGAAGAAGAGAGCTTATTTAGAGCACTAATTGCTGAATGTTTTCCAAATCCTTGGAGGGGGAGATATCCAGGTTCATTATCTCAAAAAACCCCAAATTGGATCACTCCAACAAGTCACAAGACACAATAATGAAGTTATCAAAAGTCAAGGCTAATTTTGAAAGCAGCAACAGAAGAGGTACTAACTATAAAAAACGGAAACCTCTTTATGGTTATCAATGGATGTTTCACTTGACACCTGGCAGGCCAGGACAATTGGATGAAATATTCAGATGCTAAAATAAAAAACCACCTATATTACACTGCCAACCACCAATATTATATCTGACAAAGGTGTCCTTTGGAAATTAAAAAAGCAGTAAAATGTTTTCCAGACAAACAAAAGTTTCTGGCAATTGTCATTGCCAGACTTGGGTCACAAGATTCCAAGCAGTTTTCTTCAAGTTCAAACCAAAAAATGGTAATGGCCCATATAACAATATAGGAAGGTACAAGATTAACCGTCCACCTATATCTTGGGTATATGGTCAAATTCAGAATATTTTACTATTCTAATGGTGCTAATTACACCACTTATAACTCTTGCTTAAAAGTTGAATTTATAAAAGTAGAGAGTAGAATGGTGATTGTCAGGTTGTAGGAGGTGAGGGAAATGGGGAGATTTTGTTTGAAATTTTCAAAGTTTCAGTTATATAGTGTGACTATGGTGAGTAATACAGGATTGTATATTTTTTTTTCCAATTTTATTTTAAGAAAGAAGGTAAAGCAGAATTTTATAACAAAATAATAGGAGAATAACAATAGTTAATACATTGCATTAGTAACAATATATTAATAACTAATAACAATAGTTAATATATTGTCATCTTCCAAGTACTTACTCTGAGTACAACATATGGGCATAAAAAAATTCTCCATCGATATTAGCATAGCCTTCCTTTTAGATGAGCTCAGAGATACTACTGCTGATGTGCATTTCTCTCCCTTTCCCTCTCTCCTTCCCTTTTCCCCATCTAGTTCCCTTTTCCTTTTAGACAATTTCTTCCCATTTCACAATATTTACTGTAAACTTTAGACCTCATTTGCTCCATTTCTGACACCAGGGAAAAAGTACAATGTTTGCACATATGAGTCTGATTTATTTCACTTATGAGTATGGTCTCAAGTTGCATCTATTTACTTATAAAAGTCCTAAGTTTATCTTTCTTTATAGCAGAGTAGTACTCCATTGTGTAAAAATAACACATCTTTCATTGTCCATTCCCTGTTGATGGGCATTTGGGTTGTTTCCAAGATTTAGCTATGACAAATTGTGCTGCTATAAATGTGGGTACACATATATCACTGTGGTATGATGTGTTCAATTCTTCTGGGAAGATACCCAGAAGAAGAATAGCTGGGTGGAATGGGACCTCTACTAGTTTTTAAAGAAATCTCCACACTGATTTCCAGAGCGGTTGCACCAGTCTCACTGACACCAACAGTGGAGAAGGGTTCTTTTTTCCACATAGCCCCACTAGCATCTGTTATTGGTTGATTTTTTTATTATAACCATTGTTTCTGGGGTGAGATGGAATCTCAGTGTTGCTTTCATTTACATCTCTTGAATGACCAGTGCTGTTGAACAACTTTTCATATATCTATTTGTCATTTGTATCTCTTCATCTGTGAAGTGTGTGTTCATCTCAGATCCCCAGTTTTGTACTGGGTCTTTGGATTTGGAGTTCTAATTTTTAAAATTCTTTATATGTCCTAGATAGAAGTCCTTTGTCTGAGGGACTGTTGTCTAAAATTTTTTCCCATTCTGTGGGTTTTCTTTTCACTTCATTGATGATTTCTTCTGGTGTGCAAAAGCTTTTTTAGTAAGATGAGATCCCAGTTGAGTCTCTGAAATACTGCCCGTGCACTCTGAATTTTGTTCATGAACTCTTTTGCCTACCCATATGTCTTCAGGATTTCTACCTACTTTGTCTTCCAGTAGTGTTATCTGTGTTACTACTTAGGTCTTTGATCCATTTTGACTTTAGTTTAGTGCATGGTGATAGACATGGGTCTTGTTTTAGTCTTTGGTACGTGGGGAGTCAGGTTTTCCAGCACCATTTATTAAAGAGGCTCTCTTTCTTCCAGTGAACATGTTTGACCCCTTTGTCCAAGACAGCTTGGCTCAGTGTGTTTGTACTTGTGGCTGCATCTTCTAATCTGTTCCACTGATCCTTAGGCCTGTTTTTCTTTTCTTTTTTCTTTTGTCAGTACCATGTTGCTTTTATCACTGTAGCCTTGTATTATAATTTCAAGTTAGGAATTGTGATACCCCTTGCTTTGCCTTTGTTGCACAGGATTGCCTTTGCTATTCTAGGTCTCTTTTGTTTTCAAATGAATTTTAGGAATGTGTTCTCTACTTCTGTGAGATATGCTAATGGTATTTTGATTGAGGTTGAGTTAAATCTGCATAATCATTTGGGAGTGGTTTTGTGTGTTCACTGGTTTCATTTCTTCTGTCTGAAGAGTTTGAATTAAAGAGACATGATAGGTGCTGATATTTTTATAGCATTTGGGAAAATTCAAAATAGGTGCCCATATATTCTTTGATGTATTCTGTGAAGTTGGGAGAAAAAGAATAATCTAGTCTCATCTGACCTGTGGTACTTAGACACTTAAATTCCCACAATTATTCACTGCCTCCAAATCCTGGGTCCCATTTTTGTGTTTCTGCTTGTGGTAGCACTATAACTTTGTGTTCTTAATAACCTAAAAGAAGGGGCAAACAACAAAAGCATTGCTTAGTATAAATGACTAAGAGATAGCAAATTGTAAAAAGGCTGCACTCACCTAATCCAAAGGAAAGCATAACCTCTTACCCACCGTGTATATCTGAGGTAGTTCTCAGACACAGGCTCCATTGAAGAAGTGGATCAGTATGATGAACAACTCTAGAATATCAGACCACGCATCTACTACAATAATTCGTGAAGTTCAGGTGATAGGAAATTAACAATGGTTGCCCTATTACATATTGAAATCTTCAAATTGGTTACTCAGATAAACAAATAGAGGCATGTAAGATTGATCAAACACTGAAACTGCATTGTTGCATTGTTTTCATGTTATTTGGTAAATGTCTACGTATTTATTAATATGTTTTCATTCTTTTACCTTTAAATAAAAAAAGAAAGTGGGCTCGGTGTGGTGGTGCACGCCTGTAATCCCAGCACTTGCGAGGATGAGGCAGGAGAAACATTGCAAGTTTGAGGCTAGCCTGGACTACAAAGTGAGCTCAAGGCCAGTCTGAACTTCATAGTGAGACCCCATCTCAAAAATAAAAGATAAAAAAGAAAGAAAACCAAAGAAGAAGAATGGAAAAAAATAGTTCCTGCAGTCATTTCCCAAGGGCCATTTCTTTGAGTTGTGCACATTGGAAGTAAGACAATACCTACATCTCTTGACAGCTTTCAGCTAACGACTCTGATACTGATATCTGCTGCAATGACCCCTCAGATAGAATGGGATACAGTAAGAGTTAGATAACAATAGACCCAGAAAAGTCACAAACTCACCTGTTGTAATCCCTTGTTCCAAATGTAGAATTTAAAAGTCAGGTTCAGCAGTTGGTGGAACCCTAAAATAAGTTCCCTGTTCTACACAGTAATAACTATTATAAGAAAGGCCAGTCAAAGCCCCTCAAACCACTTTATCATATAAATAGAAACAAGAATACATCCTGGAAGGACAATGATACCTTTAGAACAGGTGATTCCCAAATATCCCTGTTTATTTCATTAGTCTGGAACCTACAGAAAGCAATGGATTGTGGAGAGGGACAGTAAACCACCCAAAGGTAATTAATAATTGGTTGCAATTGAAGCTGTCATACTGGATGGATAACTTTACTAAAGAGGTTAACAGAGACTTGGGCATATGATGTCATGTTACTGATTTGGCCAATGTGTTCATTTCCCTACTCACCAAGAATAATCATTAATAGCCAGAACATACATTCACAGTCTAGAGCCAATGTTCCTCTCATGTTCTTTGTTATAGTTTATCTCATATGGACTTGAAATGCCTGGAATTTTCAGAATGTATCAGTGTACAAAATTGAGAACATCATGTTATTTTCAGTTGATAAACGTCAAGTAGCAATTGCCAGGGATGTCTTCGAAAAACAAGATGACAAAGATTCAGGGCTTAACACACTGGAGAAGATGCTAGAGATCTTGTGATTGGGTGCATGCCAGGACATCTCTTTCAAAAAAAAGAACAAATTGTTTTACCTTTTTTCTTACACTATAAAAAAATAAAGACAGCACTTGAGAACAACCTGGGGACTTTGGAGACATCATACACTATACATGGGAATACTATTGAGACCAACTTATCAGGTGGTTGGCAAGGCTGCTAGCTTCAATTGGGGCTAGACTTGCCAAAGAGAAAATGTGAGATTTCTCACAAGCTCCAATAGAAAGGCCACTGGGTCTAACTGTATTTCTGGATCAAGACCAGGCCATGTGCACCAGAGAAATATGCACTGCTCTAGAATATTTTTTGCTATGGTTTTAGTCCCTGATTGAAATTGGTTATTTAACTATAGGTTATTGTGTGACCATGTGACTAGATCAAGAGATGTGTTCTATTGAACACAAGATATTATGATTTTAAAAGTCAGAAAAAAATTCATTATGGAAGTGGTACTTTTACAGTTAAGCTTAAAAAAGCTCAAAGGGCATGAATAAACTCTAGCACAGAAATCCCAGACCCCTTGCTTCGTTTTGCACACTTGACTTTTCCTCAGTTCATATTTACACCTTTATGATGGAGTTTCCCCATGACAAGCTGAGAGTAGAGGAAAATATTTGAATTTGGTTGCTGGATGAGTGGGCTTGTTATGTGGGCATTAGCCATACGTGAATTGCTGCTGTAGTAGAATCTCACTCAGGAGTATTTCTAAAGTACATTGGAAAGAAGAACCATTAATATTTAAAAGAACTCTGTGTGTGTGTGTATGTGTGTGTGTGTGTAGAAATAGGCCCTTACAATGTCATTGGAAAAGTTAGACAAAACTCCTAGCTGCTTTGTATTACTTATACACACAACAACAGTGCCCTTGTTCTTCAAGAATAATGGACAGAACTTTGGCTACTGAATCTGGTCATCCATTTTGTACCTAGAGAAATGGTATGGAGCAAGGATGCATATAGATGTACAGACAGTGGTGACTGGCTTGTTTTATTTGGTCAGAGAGCAAGGATTAAAGCTGGGAACAAGGGGCTCTATGAAAAGGGGATGTGGAGAGAACTGCATAAGTGTGCAACATGTGTGAGGATCTTTGTGTGTGTGTGTGTGTGTGTGTGTGTGTGTGTGTGTGTGTGTGAGAAATAGAACTCAGGACCTCATGTTTGCCAGGCAGGTGCTGCACTGCTGAACCCCTGACTGAGGATTTTATGTAACATCTCATTATTCACCAGAGAAACCTAACAGCAAAGGAGATATTAAATGTAAGTAAGAAGGTCAATAAAACCAGTAGACATTAAGTGGACCTTTGTCCCCATCCTCCTCATTAAGCACAAAAGCCACAGTGCCAGAGATTCAGGCTCTGCATGGGTTTACCAACGGTGACCTAGCTACTCCATTGGACCCACCAGCAAGAGATAAGTGAGAGGTTCCTGACTTAGTGTCATCCTCAAAAGATACCAACAAATGACAAGTTGATAAATTAGATCTTTGGTCTTGTAAAGGGCAGTAACTCATCTTGGTTAATACTGACACGTAGTCTAGGAATAGGCTCACGTTTACCTACCTACGGTGCCTTGGACAATATCAGTATCCAAGATCTCTGGTTTTACAATGTAGAATTTCATATAAATTCACAGAAAAAGAAATACAGCTATGGACATGTGACCATAGCAGCTACTGGTGCTACTTCATATCATACATCATAGTAGCCTATTATGAGGAATGATGAGTATACACCTCAATTATTAAGCATTATGTTATGTTAAGTTTTCAATGGATAAGATACATGGATCTGGGAACTAAGAGGTGGAGGTAAACATGGCATTTCTACTATCCCTCATAGTCTTTGAGAGTTTGTAGAATTTTTAATTCCCATTTATGCACACTTACTGGTCTATGAGTTTAGAGGTCTTATATCAGGAGGTGGATGCCTGCAGCAGGGAGCACATTTACAGAATTCCTAATATGTAGCTACAGCTGCCACCTGGTTATCTAAGACACTACTAGACTACTTGACCGTGAGTCAAAGAAAGGGGCTTTCACAGTGGCAGAGGCATCAATATGAATGATGGTAAGGTGGTAGGACTGCTCCTCCTGCCTGAGAGTCAGGTAAAAATATATTTATAGCAGATGGATAATTACCTTGGGCATCTCTCAGTACTGTCATAGCCATTGGTAACTGTAAATGGCAACTAAGACAATAATGAGCTAATAACCATAGTAACCCAGATTTCAGAAACCCTGTGGATATATGTTTGGAACAATGATAAGTCATTTAGACTAGTAGAAGTGATCAATAGATAAATCTAAACTGATATCAGAAGTTAGAGATGAATACCATTAGTTATGGCTCAACAGCAGCATTGGGGAATATAGTTCATTCAGTTTACCTGGATGGGGTGAAGTTACCACAGGAAATACATGACTCTTAGTGGTAAAAACGGAGGACTGGAATAGATATTGCAAGTTCCTTGTACAGATACGTTTAACCAGCTAGAGTATCCATCCTTCACCTTTTGGGAATGTTGGCCAAGAGTAATTTAGAGATGTTCCTTTCATTGGAGAATTGCCTCAATCTTAATTAATGCAACTCACTATGGAGGTCACCTTTCTTTCTCCTTTTTAGACACTCTACAGCTAAAGACATGGATATAGTGATATTAAAGGTCAGCCCACTTGCCTCTTGGTGGGATTATCTGGATGAAAATTTTTCTCCAAAACTTACATGTGACACCAGAATGCAGCTAGTCTCTAGACTAAACCAATGGACAACCAACCTTCCTCCCTTGCCTTATCCCACTCCACCACTTCCTTCTCTTGAGAACTTTTCTTGAACTCATCACTTGAAATTCTTAGAGGCCCTATTGAACACACTTTATAGCTTCCATTCCTTAGGTTATTTGTGGCCTCAATTCTTAGTATAGTGAGGGAATGTTTAAAAGGGAAAGGAATATTTTGACATGATGTGGTTATGATAAATTATCTAACTCCCATCTTCTCATTTTAACAGATTCCAAAATTAAGACATCTTGGAACTTATCTCTAAGGTCATTTCTTCCCTATCCTGACAACTTTTAATTCTAAGATAGTTCAAGGAGAGGTAGCTAAGGACATGTTAGGGCATGACTTCACATTTAATATTCTGAAGATTTCCTACTTTTCACTGGGCAATGTTCTGCTCCGTCCTTACATAATTTGCACTTCCTATGACTAAGTATTACTTCCTATACTTGAGGCCTGTTTTCTTAGCTTACCTGATACATCAAGTTTGCTCAAGACTGAGGTTTCTCAGAGTTTAGATGAGCTTTGCTGTCATGTGTAGTTCTATCTCTAGATTCCATTTCAGCAGTTGGTGTCTCGTTTTCACTGTGGTGAGGAAGCCGGTTTTCACTGATGTTAATTGTTTGTGTGCATATTTTGTTACCTGTTTCACCTCTTCTGAAACTGACCTTTATACCTTTCCCCACCCACTCTAACAACTATCCTAACATTACAATTCCTGGAGACTATGACTTATGTGCCTGCCTTGACTTTCTCCAGGTACCTTCTCTAAAGGATGCTTTATCCCTACTGGCTCTGCTTAGATACCAGATACCCTTTGCTTCTTTTAACCTTGTCTACTTAACTTCTTATGTAACCATATATGTGAAGTTACTTCACATCTCTGTTCTTAATTTGCTCATCCGCAAGTGAGACTACTAAGTTATTATAAGGAGCCCACAAAAATATAGTAATAAAGCATTTGGATGAGTGGCTGACTTAGCACCACTTGATAATGTGAGCTATTTATCTGAGTTTGTTGACATAATCTGCTATGCAAATCTGTGAAGAAAAGACAAACCACTAAAAGATTTCAAGAAGAAAGGATTTAGCTCATAGAGGATTATACAACTTGGAAGGAAACCAAGAAGTTTGAGAAGGTCACTCCTGCTGGCTTGCAGAATACATTGGTGTTCAGGAATCACAGTGATATGGCTGCCTGTGGTCTTAGCTGCCAGGATCATGTAAGTATGGTTTTTACAGAGAGCATCTGGAAAGAAACAATATATTTGTTTATTCACAAATAACTGGGAATAGTAGCTTCCTTTTTTCCTTATATTTTTCAGGTCTTATGTAAGTGCTTCGTTGTTCAGACATAAATACTGGATGAAGTGGAGTATGGGAAACATAGCTTCTAGACTTTCAGCTCTTGGAATAGAGTGTAGAGCTTGTAAATACAGAGGTGGTATGAAGCGTCAGTACACAGTATGTGTCACAGTTATGTTGCCACAAGTACGTTACTTCCAGCTTTATCCTGAAATGTCAGGAATCATAAAGAAGAAATCTATCGCAAGGAGTTAGATCTATTGAGTATAGTTTATACCAAATATTGACAGAATTTTATACTGAATGTTGAGAGAAGTTTTATTTATTGGGTATCATGGCCATCCTGTAACATTTTAAATTATATACTTAGTTGAACTATCTGCATGGAGGAATGGAATAATTCCAAATTAGAGCTCAAAGAACTCATTTTAATGCAGACCTGCACGGACCTTGGTAACAGATGTTTGGGAGTAATTTCTTGATAAGTGTCCCAAAGAAGCTAAAGAAAGTAAGAAACAGAATAGTTTCTGGTGAAAGAAACATTATATCTTTCATCTCTCCATGTTGTGGTTTGTGTCTGAGTGTCCTCCCAAAGCCTCGTGCAGTCATGGGTGGGTTTCTGGAGTTTTTGATTGATTCATGGACCAATGTTGGGTTTATGGGTGTGAGTGCTGTACTCATCCTGGGTTATGTAGTTTGCTTACAGTGTAAAGGAGAGGAAGAAGCTGCCTGCTGCTCCTCTCTTGCTCTTGTTGCTTTTCCTGTTTTCTGCCACCATGAACTATTGCCCCTGTGCCCTGCCACTCCTCCTTGGAGCCAGCCCAGTATGGACTGAAACATCCACAAACTGTGACCTAAATAAATCTTTCCTTCCTTCATTTTGGGTGTTGGCTATTTTGTCTGGGCAATGAAAGAAAAGTTACCATGACACCCTGTTAACACTTCACCTGTTACGTTTCATCCCACTTGGCTCCAACATGGATGCATCTCTTTGTGGAACTTACGAATGCCTTGTCAGCCACAGCATTGCCTATAAAGAGGTACCAATGCAAGCTTATCAATCCCAACACTAACGTCAAGAAGTGTGGGTAGCGGAGGAATGCCACTCAGACATGGCAATATAGCAACATGTGAAGGACAGAGAGGAGGGAGGTGGATATCCTGAATTCGGGAGGGATCTGAGATAGGAAGTGAAACACTCGGAAAGTCCAAGCAGAACCTCCTCTGGAGGAGGGGATCGCACATCTGACATGGCGCAGTTGGAGGGAGACGAGATAGAGAGGGAGGAGGTTGCCGCTCCAAGCACACCCCTGGCCCACGCCCTCGTTTCGGCATTCGTAGCTTCAGCTTCGGAGACCCATTGCCCAGCTGCAAGGGGTGGGGAACGGTAATGCTGGAGCCACATGGTC
>PVLD010018671.1:28213-38508 GCA_004027595.1 Dinomys branickii | reverse complement strand
AAAAAAAAAAAAAAAAGAAATGAGTCCCTTAGATCCACCCTCCACATAAGCCGGGCTGCCATCCATGCATATGCAGCCCTACGCAGCACTGGGGAAGAGGGTCAGTCTGACGTGGTTATTGATGGGCTCTCTCACAGGGCTGCTCTTGCTGACTGCACAGCTGAAGTCACTGACGCTGCTGCTAGTGATGCTCAGAATGTGAGCAGGGAAGAAAGGTGACAGTTAAGTTCTGTCTTCAGTCCTTCCACAGTGGCCCTCACAGAACCCCATGTCTAATTCCATTCACCTTCCTCAAATCATGCCTACTGCATACACGAAGTACCTGCCATGTGCCAGGCCGTAAAGCAACAATTGGTCCAGTCCTAGGACCTAATTCTCCTTGGCTGTTCCCCCTGAAGTCATCTTTCCTTTCTACTTATCTGCTTTACCTACTCACAAAGGTCTTGAAATCAGGAAGAATATTCTAGGCATCTCTGTATCTCTCAGATACTTTGCACAATGCCTGACGTACACTGGGTCTTTGATAAGTATTTGCTGAATTGAAAGTAATTGTCCAGGAGTGGTCAACCCGAGGTAACCATTAAAAACTGGCTTCACCAAAATCTTTCAGTTGTATGTGTGAACCTCATACCTGAGCTGGACTGATTCTACATCTGTCTTTCCACTGAGTCCAGAGGAAACTGGGATTCCCAGACTTCCATTAGCAGGCAGCGCAGTTATAGCATCAAGACACAATCTGATGTCTGATCACTGGTCTGTGATGGTAGGATATGTGCCCAGCCCAATAGACAGAAGAAAAACTGCAAAGAAAGCATTTAAAGGTATAAACAATTTTTCTTTATTACTCATCTGGGTCCTGAAGATTGTGCTTTGGCTCCAATTTTTCATTTCTGGTTGTTTGTTTCAGATAATAAAACTGTTCCTTTAAAATAATGGAGACGATATTGAAGCTAAAAATAAATATCAAAAGACCAAAGTCCCTGAGTAGGAACAATTATTGCAAAGCGACCAGCCAAGCTCAAAACAGCTATTAAGGGATCCTGGAACAGGCAAAAGGAGTCTGGCCTCTTAGCTGATGGGGTTATATGGGCAGGTTGACAAACTGAAATAGAGGAAATGTTAAAATACAGAAAACACACAAAGCAATGGCATATATGCCCCACTATGAACATTGCTCTTATTTGATCACCATTGACCACTAACTATTTGTAATATTGTGAGGACATTTCACAAAATGGGTAGAAAATGAGCATTTAACATGTGAAGGGAAAGCAGCAAGGAAAAGCAAGAGGAGAGCTAGTTTTGATTTTCCAAAAGGGATCACGCGAGGGTCCAGTGTCACTGGTAGATACTCTAAGTCCCAGGAAGGAAGCAAATGAGAAGTGAGCCAAGCTGATGTGGCTTTATTTCTACGCTGTGCTTTTTGTTCCCTGCCGCATTCAGTGAAAGAAAGTGGCAAAACCGCCCCATGAATTCTGGGTGCCACAGGTCCAGGGCTTGTGTAGTTGTTTCAGAACTGCCTTTCCTCCACAAGGCCTGGGCCAGGACAATTCACAAACACAATCTATACTTATTTTTCAAGAGTGCTCCATGTAAAGACAATTCCCTTAGAAGTACAGTCTCAATATACACACATTTTCCTCTCCTGGAATAAGTATTTCAATATTTGCATTGTTTAAGGGATGCATTTCAATCAGTAATTTGATCAATTGTTTTAAGTGTGTAATGGTTTTTCTCATTATTAATTTATTTAATAAACATTTACTGAGCACCTATTATGTACCAGACATTCTACTAGAAGATTCCAGAAAAATTTCAGTTTCTATATTTAAAAATCTCAGGATCTGGTGGCAGTGTTAGCAGGAAATGGACATGGACAATTAAACAAGGTAAGAGATACAGGCACAGCAGATTGACACTGATCCCAGCCTGATCCAGGCAAGAGTGAGGGACGGAAAGGCTCTCTAAAGAGAAGTGAAGATGGGCAGTGGAGGAAGAACCCCTCAGCCAGATGGATTTGCTGGGACCTGTAGAGAAAACAACATCTGCTTATCAACAACAAAAGCAGAAACTGACATTGGTCAAGAGTTAATTCTATGCCAAGCATTGAGCTAAATAGTTTGAATATTAGATCTTGTGGAGGACCTATGGTTAATACATACAACACAAAAGGATACCTACATGTGGCTGCAGTCAACATAAGAATGCCCCCAAAATGCCAATATTCTTCTTCCTGAAACTTGTGAATGCATCATGCTGGCACAATATGGTTATATAGCTAAGGGGGCTTTGCAGATGCAACTAAGGTGACAGATTTTAAGACAGGGCCCTGGATGATCCTGGACTATTGACATGCACCTAGTGTAATCACAAAGGGCCGGGTGTAAAAGAGTCCATGCAGCAGCAGAGGTGAAGGGGATATTCCAAGCATATCACACCGGAAGGATACACCTGGCATTGTTGACTTTGATAATGGAGAAAGAAAACTACAGGGCAAGCAATGTGGATGACTTCCAGAAGTTCGGAACAGCCCACAGCTTCAGTTAGCAAGAAAATGAGGGCCTCAGTCCTACAGCCACACAGAAGTCAACCCCGCCAACAACCTGTGTGAGTGGGAAGGAAATGTTCCCCTAGAGCCTGCCAACTATGAAGCTTCAGTTCAGCCACATGAGACTCAGAGAAACCAGCCAAACCACTGGACACCTGACCTGTAGATATATATGAGATCACCTATTCACATTGTTTCAAACCACTAAATTTATGGCAAGTTGCTATGGCAATAATAGAAAACTAATGTAATAGCATTATGTGATTAAGTAATAAGATAAAAATAAGTGGCAAAATATTACTACTGTACCTACTATGGGCCAAGAGCTTTTCAAATTTCTCTTTAACTCTTATAATCATGCAAAGTTGATACTACGCTTTCCATTGCACAGATAAAGAAAATGAAGCACAGAGATATTTAAATAACTTAGCTAAAGTCACAGCTAATAAATAGTAGAAACTGGCCTTGAGCCCAGGCTTCAAGGCGCCAGCTCTCCTGTTCTTGCCACACTGCCCCCAGGTGCTTCTTCTTTCTGTGGGTTTGTGCTGGATCTGGAGCTCTTTTTGTACATTATCTTAATTGAACCCTGAAATAGCCTCCAAGGCAGACATGGTAGGAATCCTTCATACATTTTTTAAATGGGACACCCAAACTTGGCATAAATGACGATCCAGAGTACGTGTATGTGAGAACACAAACTTTCCAATTCCCAACTGCAACCCCTGCTCAACCTCAGCATTCAGGGAAATACCCACTCTGCACATGAACTGGGGACAGTCAAGGGCACCTCTCTCCTACAGCCCGTGTGCTCATAGGTGCAGAACTGGGCTGCTGTGTTACAGAAGAGAATCCTAACGAGCTCTGGGTGGGAAGTCAATACTTTAAGTGAAACTAAGTGCTATAGCTATCCTGCTAGAACTGTGTAAGCGTTCTTTGTTCAATGTAATGATAATTATCAGTAAATGATATAATCTGACTTTGGTGAAGACAGTCATGTCTTCAGTGTCCTACAGAGCTGTGCTGGGGATCAGCCATGACACTTTAAATTCCTCCTTCTCACTCACTTATTTAATGTTCAATTCCTAGAAGCATTATGTGCCTAGAGGTTCTTAAAAACATAAAATCTCACCTATGAGAAGACCCCCAAGAAATCTGCTTTATCTGTGGCACATCCATTTACCAAAAGGTCTTTCTGGAAAGATCCCATGGGCCAGGCAGGGTACTAGGCACTGGCAGTGAGGAAAAGACCAGACAGGTTCCTGCCTTCACAGAGCTTACACTCTCCAGAAAAAGACAAAGAATAAGTGAGTTAGCAGATGAACAGGGCCATTGTGTTTGAAAGATCCAATCAAGGCAATAAAGGGAAACTAGATTCACAGAGGGATGCTGTGGGTCCTCCTGTGATGGGGCAGGAGTTCTGACTGTGAGGATTAGGAAGCTCAGAGCAATCAAGCTTCTGCACCACCCATGAGGGAGCTTCCCCGCATGGCCAATAGGCAAAGCCCAGTGTTGCAGGGAGGTGCAAATAGAAGATGTAATTTAGTCCCTACAAAATATACCTGCTCTACTTCTCTGCCCCTTGTCTCATGAACTTGGGCTGCTTACTTAACCGTCCATGCCTCAGTTTCTTCATAGGATTTTACCCATGCATATAAATTACTGGGCTATGCAGCACAGAGTGTTCAGTAACTACAAACCTTTCTGGAACATAGTTACGCCTTGATAACACGAACTGTCTTAAGGATGTGTCTGCCCTGAAACATGAGCCATGCCCGGTGCTGGGCCTACAGTGTACATACACACTCTCATCACATTGCCCCTCTGAGATGATGCCCCATAAAATGATGGGCTGGACTTATCCCCCCAAATTATACACTGAAACCCTAAAAGTTATACACTGCAATCCAAGCATCTCGGACCGTGGCCTCACTAAGAAACAAGGAGACTGCGGATGTAATTAAGATGAGATCATACTTGAGTAGGACAGGTCCCACATCTACCATCACTCATGTCCTTAGAAAAAGAGGGATCGGTGGACACAGACACTGGCATACATAGAGGGAAGATGACATGCAAAGCTACCACCCACAAGCCTAGGAGAAGGTCCTGAAACAGAGCCTTCCTTACAGGGAACCAATCCTACCAGAAACTTAAATTTGGACTTCTACTCTCCAAAATTGTGAAACGATAAATTCCTATTGCTAAGTCATCATCTTTGTGGTGCTTTGTTTCATCAGCACTAACCATTAAATATACTTTTCCCGAAGTGTACAGAGTCTATGTTGTCTAACTCCAAGGCCCCAGTATCTAGCATGAAGCCTGACATATAGTAAGTGTTTAACAAACATATGTTGAGTGAGTGAATAAATATGTGGTGTTGTAGCTCGTATTACCAACAAGATGTGCCACACCAAAGGAATTTGAGACCTCAACTAAGGGATTCAAATATACCAGAGAATGGGAGAATCCATCACGATGGAGGAGACTATTTCTAGTAAAGACCCAGAAAAGTGCTTGATACTGTGTGGAAAGGAAGTCCTTGGAGCCCCAGCTGGCAGAGAGCAGAATTCTCTTTAGAGGCTGTTCCATTGGGTGCCCATACCTGTGAGGTCTGTGCCTCGAGCAGCCCTCTCACCACACCGTGTGGAATCAGGCATCCATCCCTGGAGAGGCTGCTGGCAAGAATAAGCATCTTCCCTATTGGCAAACAGGTCTGAGGAGCCAATACGATGCCCAGGGAGCCTCAGAACTAGGCAGAGCACAAGCCCAGCCCTACAGCTGGAAGGCCAAGGGCAAGCTGGACTCAGGAACTCAGAGGCAGCAGGTTCTGTGGAGTAGACCAACATCTAGGAAAGATGTAGGAGTTCAGGGCTGGCCTCACATGGTGGTGCGGGGGGGGGGGGGGGGCAAAATCCCGAGCCCACAGTTAGAAGAGGAATCTGCAGACCTCTCCTCAAAAGAAGCTGAGAAGAGGACACAGTCATAGAGCAGGGAAACCATCCCACAGAGAGGTCTGGGGTCAGCAAGCAGAGGCATAGGATGGGAAAGGAATCTTCCGTGCAGGACAGAAGGAGTAGCAAGAGTTAAGGTCATGATTGTGTAGCAAAAAAGAAGAAAGGGGAAAGAGGATTTTTGTAATTAAGCTATTTTAATCAACTGCTGACTACACACTGTTCAGATTCACCAGGTAATTGCTCCGTTCTCCATTTCATTTGCCTGTGTAGCCATAGCTAAAGCAGCCTTTGGAGGGGGAAGGGTGGGCTTTAGAACTGATTAGGGGAAATCGCTCCTTGCAGGCCTTAGGTTATTCTTGTTAAAAATGATGCCAGGAAAATCATAATTAAAATGGGAACATGGTGAATAACAAGAGCCCCTTTCCTTGAATGTGAAATAAATTTTAACAGCTACCTTAGCTAAAGAACCCAATGCATTCGACCTTCCAATAAGGGTAAGCAGAGTTTTCTATCACAGTGAAATAGAAACTATAAATCAAATGTTTCATATCTAAAGTCCAAGCCAGTTCCAGTGAGTAAAATTCCACTCTCCTACAGTCCTGTGTTTTCTCGCTGGCTGGCTCTCACGCTTCCTCGACTCCAGAACTATATGAATCCTGTTTCTTCATCTTAAATCTGTGAAACTACCATCAAGAGCTATAGTCCTGACTACTGTGACGTACTATCTTAGATAAAGAAGCTGGTCAATAATAAATAAGCCTACGTGCAAGATTCTATCAAGTGCATATGGTTGAGACGGGATTGTAGAGAGAGAAGCGAGAGGGAAATACGGAGGAAGCTGCTTTGGGAGAGAGTTGAGGAGAGTTCCTGAAAAAGAGACTGGCTAAGAGAACAGAGGAACATTTCCTCAAACGCGGATGTGAATAATCTCATTCTCTTGATTCAAGTACAATGGCACCTTCCTGAGCCTAGATTCATGCCTCACCTTCCTAAACTCAGCATGGAGCGCAATGAAGTCCTTCACTGAGTGAGTGCTTAGATCTCTGAAGAAATGTGCTGCTTGTAGAAACTTCAGGCGGATTTTTCTGGGGTGCTGCTTGCTAACTGGAAGTGCCCTCAGAGCTATTTGGCTGACTGAAACCTTCTTCCTGTTGAAAATATGAGTATCCTCCCTCAGCGGTTTGGTTCAGAGCAAAATAAAATATACTCTCATGGTCACAGTCACACTCCACAAACTCTCTCGAGACTCTTTGATCATCTTAATGGTCTTGCTGTAGTTGTGGAGCGGCAGGGAGCTTTGGGTGCGGTGCGGCCAGCGCTGCAGCAGGAGTGGTCTCAGGAGAAGCTGGCTGCCTTCGCAATCAACAGAGAGGGCTTTGCTGACCCAATCCTGCATCTTCTGTAAGGTGAGGCTGAGAGCTTCAGGGTCCCTCCATGCTCTCTCTCAGCTAAGTCTCGGACTACAAGCCGTTTCAAACTTACAGAACCTTAATAGTTGCAAGTGTAGTGACTGCTTCAGGTATAAAAGCCCAGTCGTTCCTTTGCAACCATCCTTTCCAGCCACCCCACTGTCCCTGTGCTAGGACATCCTCAGCACCAGCTCAGAGAAGTCCTGGAAAAAGTGAGCCTGGAAATCTAAAAGGAGAATGGACAGGTTTCTACATTCGTTCAGGTGACATCGGCTGGTTACCTCAGCCACTGTGTGCTGAGACTGCTGGCAGGGGCCACGGCCTTCCCATCTACAAATGCCCCAGTCCAGTGTTTGTTAGTCCTGGTTTCTAGTAGAATCACTTGGGAAGTGTTTGAAAAGTACCAAGATCCAGACCCCAGCCCAGAAATGCTGGCTTGATTGCTCTCGGGTGAGTTCCAGCCTGGCAGCTGTGTGTTCCAAAAGCTCCCCAGATGATTCTAACTGTAGCCAGGGTGGACACTCAGGTCATAGGTTGTGCTCCAAGTCCTCTCCTCATTCTCCACAAGAAACAATGATTTCTTGGAGTCAATACCTGACACAGGAAGTCTCATTTATTACTTGCTTTCTTGATTATGTTGTCAGAGGGTTAATTTAAACACAGAATCTGAAGGTCATCAGAGGTTACCTTCAATGTACCAACTGGGATAAACACCATCAGATTGATCTTGTTGAACACCCTTATGGACCAGATACAGTGCTGGGAATCAAAGCACTAGTGTATGCACCGAACAGGTTCTGCATGTATTTTGCCTTTCCTCTGCTCCTTCTCCTTCAGATTTGGAAGCCTGGTTGTGATTCTCTCTCTCTCTCTCTCTCTCTCTCTCTCTCTCTCTCTCTCTCTCTCTCTCTCTCTCTCCTTTCATATGTATATTATAAAACATTTATATATGACACATATACAGAGACACGTTAACCTACAAATCTTATAGTTCTTATGCATCAGTGACTAATCATCAACACAGTGCTAAGGCCTGGTGTGAAGAGAATACAAAGGAAAAAACTTGCACACCTCATGCACTTCTCTTTCATGACTTTTCATCTCTTGATCAAGTTTATATTATATTAGCCTAAGGATCTAACTCCTGTTAAATATTCAAGAAGCCCAAATAAAAGACCTTCTCTGCTCTCTCTGCTCTGCCCTTCCAAGTATTTAATTTCCACCAAGCTGTCAAGAAAAACACAATTAGGAAACTTCCCAGCCAGATTTCATAATTCTTATGTTTGCCTGGAACCTTGGGAGAAGAAAGTCCAGCTCCTGCAAACATCCCCATCCTGGAGTCTTACAGGCGAAAGACTTAGGAAAACACTAGAGTAGCCCCGGTGAAGCAACACTCTCCCCGCCTCTGAGCTTCGGCCCCCCACCTACTTTCACCGCCCTTCCCTATCTCAGTTAGGTCTGCGTCCATCTTCCACATGAGACTGTAGCCAACCCGCAGCATGTGATGCATCAGTTCCTGTGCCCAGATCCTCCAACGGGGGCTGTACCTCAGTTTACGTGTAGGCGCTTTCTACTCTCCATCTCCAATCTTCACTCAGTCTTGAGCTGAGTACTTTTTTTTTGTACTGGGAATTGAACTCAGGATCTTGCTTTGCCAGGCAGGCACTTGTGCCACTGAGCTATACCCCTGGCAGGCTGAGTACTTCTATTACGCCTTATACAGGTAAGAACGCTGGAGCAGAGTCTGAACAGCCAGCTCACTGTCTCAGCCCATCTCCTTGGCACTAGAACAAAATACCCCACACTCGCGACCTGAAGGAGGAGAATTTTATCTGGGTTCGCATTTCCAGTTCACAGTCAGCTGGTTCCAAGGCAGAAACTGCGCAGTGGAAGGGCCCAGGCAGAGGAAAGGTGCTCCAGTGGTGGCCGCCAGGCAGCAGAGAGGGAAGGGAGGAGCCAGGAAAGGACACACGCCCTTCAAGGTAACAACTCCAATGAACAGCCCCTCCCAACCTGACCCTGCCTCCTAACAGCCAGTTCAGCTACAGCGCCTGCATGATCTGCTCACCTTCCAAAAGTCCCACCTTTGAGCATGTGAGGCTTTTGGGGGACACGGTAGATCTGTAACATCCCTTTATGCACAAGAACCATTAGGCAGAATCCAGATAATTACAGATCCTACTCTCTTAACAACCACTATATGATGTTAAGACTTAAAACAAACACAGCTGTTTCCAAGAAGGCAGCTGTAACACTTGCTAGCTATGTGACCTTAGGAAAATTACCAAGCCTCTCTAAATCTCAGTTACCTCGTCTAGAAAATGAGACGAACAGCAACACTGAGCTCCAGGGGTTAGAGCGCTGATTAAATTAGGCAGTGCAGTTCAAGTGCTCATGCCCAGCACTGAGGAAATACTTGATAAAAGTTAGACCCGACTACCGCTCCTGCTGCTGTTTAAGATTCTGTCGTGAGGAGCTTGTCAAGTTACACTCCTGTCCGAATGGCCTTTGCCTCCCTCTACAAGGGCAGGAGCAGCCGCTACTAGGTTTTCTAAATAAATTTATTAAGGTGTAATTCACACACCATACCATGCACCCATGTAAAGTGTCCAGCTCAATCATTTTCAGTATATTCAACCATCATTACAATCAATTTTAGACCCAGTTTGGAATTTAGAAAACAGTTCAGAACCAGATCTGGAATTAATTCTAGGAAATTTTTCATCACCCAAAAAGGAAACCCTGGATCCTTAGCTATTAATCCCCATTGGCCCTAAACCCTCTCCCCCCACCCAGCCCTCGGCAACCCCAGGCTTACATTTCATGTATTCTAAACATTTCATATAATAGGATCAAATGATATGCTGTCTTCTGGACTAACTTCTTTTACTTAGCATAATGTTTTCAAAGTTCATCTAGGCTTAGCACCTATGGATATTTCACTTCTTTTTACTACCAGATATTGTTTCATTGCATTAGACTTCATTTTATTTACTCATTCATTAACTGATGAATATTTGTTTCTGCTTTTTGGTTATCATGACTAATGCTGCCATGAGCATCTATGTACAAGTGCTTGTGTAGGCATATGCTTTTAATCGCTGGGTTATATACATTAGGAGTTTCCAGGTATATACATTAGGAGTCGAATTGCTCTGTGTTTAAACTTTTTTTTTATTTAAAAAAAATAAAAGTACAAAAACATATTGACAAACAGACACCAATTAGCATAAAAAAGTACAATCACAACTAATCTATAGACAAGGTGATATGGTCTCAACAGTGGTTATTGCTTTATCCATTGATATCTTCGAAGTGTAAATATATAAACCCATATACAGACATGCAAATTTAGTCAGACAATTAATCCTCTCAACAACAGAA
>PVLD010018671.1:0-28113 GCA_004027595.1 Dinomys branickii | reverse complement strand
TGTGTTTAAACTTTTAGGGAACTGCTAACTTGTTTTCAAAGGAACTAGCCACAAATCTTACACATGCTTCTAAGTGCCCTGGAATAAGTCACTAATCTTCACTAAGCCTCAATTTCCTCATTTCCTCATTTGCCAAACAAAGATGTTATGTCCCAAAGGTGATATTGTGCAAATACTAGTGCATCTACTGCCTGAACCAGAGGTGCTTAAGGGACAGGTACTCTGCTGTCCCCTACTGGTGGCTCTCTGTCCCTTCTGGCTTCTCCAGTTGGACCGGAAGGGAAGGGCTACAGAAGACATGAGTGCAGCCCTATTATGGTGGTGGTGGGTAGAGAAAATCAAAATGCAAAATCGTACTACCTCCCCAAGTTGTGTCACCAGTCTCTAAAGTCAAGGAAAACATAAACCATTTTCAAGTGTGTATATATTCTTTGCTATTACAAAATGGACTTCTGCCCAGAAACCAGAACAAATAGAGAAGAAATCAATAGTCTATGTTTTATATGCTAATGTAATTTGGTGGAAAATGTACTCCAATGGGCTCTGTTAGAATAACATTGTCCCGATTGCCAGAGTTTCTTACAGACCCCATCTCCTGAAGGCCCTGCAAAAACAAAACTCAGCAGAACCATTGTCCTCACGAGCCTAAGCAAAATGTGAGCCTGCCCCATCACGCCAAAGCCTTCATTAGCATTTGTTTCTGGCAGAAATGACTGACAGTCCATCAGTCCCAAATAAACAAGAACATAGCTCTGCAAAAAGAGAGTGTTGGGTACTTAGGGGAGTTGCTATTTAGGGTAAAAAATACCCCTTGGGCAGATGCACTTCACCACACAAGTTAGTTTCAGAGTTACTTTGCAAAACCTGGAGGAAGAAAAAAAAAAGACAAGGAAAGGCAGAAAAAGTTGTGCATGCAATATTTGACAGTGCAAGGAATATTTTTGCTTTGGGGGCCATAGGCAGGGAATTTAGAGAGACCTCTTCTAGCATGTGAAAAAATAGAAGAATTTTTATCTGCAGCTGCAAACATAGTAATAAGACCAACTTGAAGACTCAATGCAAGGAGGCAGCCCCATGGCTATCTGCTCCAGTGCGTGGGGGGGGGGGTCACAGACGGAAATGAAGCATCGTCCCAGGCCCTCTTGTGATGGGCTCCAGCTTCTGCCTCCCTCTGGAATAATGCTAATTACGGGTTAGAAAAACTAATCTACTTTGTTCCTGGAAACATTAATCAAACCCATCAACAATGCACAAGAGAGGAAGAGAAAAGGATAGGAGAAGAAAAGGAAAGAAAAAAGAGGGAGGGAGGAAGGGCAGGAGGAAAGGAGGAGAAAGAGGAAGAGTGAATTTTTTTTTTGGTAGCGTAAATCGAACTCAGGATCTTGCACTTGCCACACAGGCGCTTGTGCCACTGAGCTACATCCCTAGCCCTATGAATTTTAACTGGGGATTTTCAACAAAAGATTTAAGGAAATATGTGGGTGATTTGCTTACAATTAGCTGTGGGAAGGTTAATGGGAAGCATGATAACTAAGTGACTAAAAGTCCCTTGAGATATTCTTTATTTCAGAGGGGGAGCATATAAATTGCATATCACAGCCTACCCAATTGTAAAGTACCCAGTTGTTCCTGAGTAAAAATATATACTCACCCTGGCCACTCCCGGATGTGATTCTGCTCTTTCTGAGGCCAAATGTTACATAAGGCAAGTGTGCCATAGCGTCCTTCAGTTACTAAAGTATTACAATTACCTCATAGGAGTCAGGTCCTGGAAAGTCTCACCCCAGAAAATACAACCAGGGGGTACGGGAGGCAGAAGGTAGGGTACCTGACACTAGAACCAGAGCATAAGGACAGTGCTCTTTATCAAATAAAACTAGGGGAAGAAAGGGGATGAATTGGGGGCAGGGGTCACAATCCTCTGGACTTCAAACTGTAAAACTGTCTCTAAATCTCAAATGCTCCCTGTGGTCGCTGAGGCGTTGTTAGGCTCTGTCCCCCTTCTCAGACCAATCTACTCTACACAGAAGCTACTTCCCATAGCCAGAGTTCACCAGGTCCCAGGGCCTTTCTATGTGATTCCGTGGGCTTATACATCTTCCTACAATCACCCACTCATGAAACTGTTTGTGTCTTCACCTCCTCTGCCAGACTACAAGTTCCCAGAAGGCAAGGCAAAGCCATATCTTGCTCCTGGAATATCCTAGGGCCAACGAAATGTGGGGCAAATATCCTGTGTCCACCTGGGTTGAAATCTCTAGGTGGGTAAGCAAAATGGAGCCTCCACACCCAAGAATGGGGTGCACCAGCCAAGGCACCCAGGGTCCAGTATGTGGGGGTCAGAGGAGGATCAGTCCTGGGAAAAAATATCTCAAGCACAAGATTTTGCCCGTCACTAATCAATCCTCATCGAGCTTCCTTTTTTCAGAATCAGTGGCTTCTTCTTATCCTTAGAACAAAGAAAATTTTTAGTCCTCCCCATTAAAAAGTCAAAGACCTTTACAGTGATACAGTATTGTTATTAAGTTAGGAGCATACATCCTAAGGACAGATGAATAAAAGAACAGAAACAGCCCTGAATTCAAATCCTGACCTTGCTACTAACTAGCAAAGAGATAAATCACTTCATCTCTCTGTACCTCAAGTTTCTTACCTGCAGAATAGCGATCATAATAGTAGCTGCTACTGTGGCATTATGCTGATTAGATTAAGGAATGCAAGGCATACATTTGGCACTCTACTAAGTGATGTTTTCTAGTGATAGATGTGTGTATGTGACAAAGTTTCAGCAACATTTAGAATTATGATTCTCAAATATTTACTAAATTTGCTCCTGTTGTGTCAAGTGATAGAAAGACAAGCTATATTTCTTGCCCTCGGGGAAATCATAGCACATTGAATTAAATAGACTTAGGACTGGCTGTAGCACAGAGAGGTTAAGACACTTGCCAGGGGCCTGCAGGTGGCAGAATTGGGACAAAAATACAAGTCCAGTTATCTCTAGATTCTGTTTTTTCTCATGGCTCACATTCTCTGGAGAGGGAAAGTAGGCATCTCTTTACCTTCTGCACCCTTCTGTGGAAACAAAAGAAAAACTAAGACTATAGCCCTCAGAAGGTAAATAGGGTGTTTCCTATTGTGGTTGCGTTAAGGGTTACTACAGAAAGAAAAAAATGAGACAAAAACTAAGTTCAAATCAGTCTTATTTAATAGGTTGTCTCATAGATCACCCAGAGCATAAAACCTCAACCAAGAAGGACAAATTGCTGACCTTAAATAAGAGAAGGAAATTTAGATGGACTTCCTGTTTTCCCCCTATACTGTAATGACCCCTCTTCCCAAAAGAGCAGCCTATTGAAAAAACTTGTTTACACCATGCTAGAGAAACATTGCGTATACGAGGAACAAAGCCATATTTTAACAATCCATCTTCAACTTCAACCTGTCTCCCACTCAAAGCTAGATTCTGACAGTCCTCTGGGTACAGTGAGGGCTATTCACACAAAGGTTTGGGGGCAACAGTTACTCTGCATTAAGAAGCAAGCACTATTGAGAGGAACCTGAGGAAAGGTCCCAGCCTAAAATCCCCTTGATAAATACGTACTGAATATCTACTTGGATGAAGGGCTGATAGACAGGTGCTCACCACGTCTCCTTCACTATATATCAACAAAGGCCTGCCTTTTGTTTTTTAAATGAGTGGCTTTAGGAGGTGAAATGATTTTCTGGAGGTGAAACGAACACTTACAAAAGCAATCATGAAAATGGGTCTATGCAAAATGTATACTTTTTAGAGTGGAAATGGCTGAGCACAGAACTTGGCAGAAAAGGGAAAGGAGACCATAGTCTCTCAGGGAAAATGTGAAGGAATAGCAAAAGCAGTGGAGTATTCCTAGGAGGCAAGGCCAGGATGTTAGGTAGCTGGGGAATTGTACACAGATCCAGCGAAAGGAGCCCTCCGGGGAGACGGAAGGCAGGGGTTATGTTAGGCCTACATCAGAACTCTACCAAAGACAAAATTCAGGTAAGGTAGAGACTGACCAGGAGCAGAGGACCTCAGCTTTAGCCCCACTTCCGTCGTATGCTTGCTCTTTGATCCCCAAACAAATCACCAAATCTCCCTAGGTTTTCCATATTCTCCCCTGCAAAGGGGCAAATACGTCTCCCAGAAAGAATGAATCAATACCATTGAAAGTGACTCAGAAACGGCACAGGGCCCTCCGAAGTCTGGTCTGTGGGAAGGCATCTCACTGTTCTCAGACCTGTCTCCGCTCGCTCGGTCTGAGGCCTGGGCCTGCTCGGGAGACATGATCCACTATCAGCTTTGTTTGCATCTCTGTATTTCGGATCCTTTCATGGTTGGACTTGACCAAGCTCTTTCCTTTCCCTGACAATAGAGATGCTGAGTAGAGAAGAGACCGGGCATTCACACAGTCGAATGCCGCAGAACTAATTATCAAGTGACCCTGTTCTAACCCTGGCTCTGCGACATCACTGTCATCTTTCGATTGTGTCCTTATCCTTAAATGAGGGAGTTGCAACTGATGATCTGTAAGGTCCTTTCCATCTCCAAAGCTCGATGATCCCTTGGATGATTCCTTCCTGAGATTATGGGACAGCTCAGTGTTTTGGCACTTTTTACTGCCCAATTAGCAACATTTAGCCAACATTTTTTGCCGGGTATGTGCTTCTATTCCAGGCATTCTGAGCCAGTTCTGCAAATCAGACTTCCTTGGAAGACTCAAATGTTTTAACAATCTTCAAACATATGACATCAAGCATACCATTTTCCCTTCATCTACCAACTTTGCACTGCAAACTTTGTACTTTTATCAAAAAAGAGAGAGAAGTACTGAGTCCATCTGGAATAATTTGCTTTGAGTAAAAGCCCATCTGCTTATTATTTCTAATTTCATTGTCCTCTAGAATGTTTACAGAAGCCTCTTTCAGTATTTATTGCACTGTGTTTCTAATTTCTGCTCCAGACCATCCACACAGACTTCATGAGGTACCAGGCTAGGATGTGGGTGTCTGTCTCCCTTTCATGTCCGCAAGCCTTTCCTCTGGAGGCTCGCTGTGGCCCTCGGCCATCAGTACAGAGCCCCGTGTAATGCTGCAGAAGCAGATTCTGACAGTCAGTTCCTTTGTCAGGAGTCTCCCAGGAGGTTTGTGAAGCTGCCTCTGATGAATTTCTGCCTGCCTAGCCACCATTGCAGTCATAGGCAGGATGGAGGTAATTACCTGATTTCTTATCCTGAGGCTGGCTTCACCCTGGGGCCCAGAGATCACTGTACACAGAAGGTTCACCCCTGTCTTCATGAGTCCTGAAAAGATGGGTAAAAGACTCACACTTCCCACATGATGTGGTCCCTGGAGGGCAAGGAAAGGGACGGGCCCTGCAGGGGACACATCTCCACCTTAGCCCTTTTCAAAACACCCTCCAAGACCCGGGTGTGGTGGCACACGCCTGTAATCCCAGCCCTTCGGAGGTGGAGGCAGGAGGACTGCTGTGAGTTCAAAGCCAGCCTGGACTACAAAGTGAGTTCCAGGCCAGCCTGAACTGCAGAGCAAAATGCTGTCTCAAAAAGGAGAAAACAAAGAAGAAAAAAAAAAAAAAAACCCCTCCCAAACCCAAGATGCTAGAACTGTTTAAAAATTAAACTCTTGCTCGCCAAGTGAGTGCCAATTTCTGATTTCTCCGGGTACCCTCTATAACTGCCCGTGATCAAACAAGCTCGTCCTCTTGGTAGCATCTTTGTGCCCTCCCATCGCCCCTGCTTTCCATTCCTACTCCGCTGTCCGGTCTCAGCCCCACGCCTCAATGCTCCTATTCCTTTAGCACACCTGATCTTAGGTCTCTTTCCCCACCGTGCACATAACTCCAGAAAAAAGACCTAGAATACATATGGCTGTTATCATTCCCCAACACAACTGATAATATCCCAGGTAAGGTCCCCACTTGGGATCACTGCCCCAAAGATTCAAAATGAAGCCCTAGTAGGAAAAAAAAAAAAAAAAAGAAACAACAAGCACTACATAGGAAAGGCAGTGAGTATGAGTTAGAAAGACAGGCTTTAGAATCAGGTACAACTAGACACAAATCCCAGCTCAGAGACTCACTAATACTGTAACATTTCTAAGATTGCTTTCTTATCAGTTAAACAGAGTGAATATCCACCTTGCAGAGTTGGTATGAGAATTAATGTTTATGGAGTTCTAGCACAGATAGATCCTGGTATTTAGCCTCATGGTTGCAGTTCTTCACCAACCTCCAGCCCTAATAGTTTCCACTCCAACCCCAGAATCCCCCAGAATCCCCCAGAATCCCCCCAGACTGGCCCACTCTATGCTGATGACCAGTGTCACTCTGCCAGCCTGTTGCGATCCTTTTCTGAATTCTTTCTAGGGCTGGTGGGTGCCAAGGGAAGTAGCCTGAGGTCAGCCCAGTGATCACAGTTCTTCCCCTGCAGATCAAAGATTTGCACATGTTCCCCACTGAGATTCCCCCCTGCTTGTAACTCAACTGTTCCAGTACATGGAGTCATGGGGGGGGGGGAGGTTGTTGCTTCTTTCAAAAGGGCAATACCTGTGTGTCTTTCCTGGTGACCAGCTGCAGTTATAGGCTCTCAGAGAGTGAGCAGAACTGACTCTGGACAATGACAGCACAAAACAGGCAGGAGAGAATAATAGTCAAGACAGGCTGACCCTAACCTGGGCTCTGGAGTCAGACTGTCTGCAATTGCCTCAGCCGTTTAGCTTGGCGATTTTGCCCATGTTGCATCTCTGAGCTTGGTATTCGCACCTATAGAACAAAGGTACTTCATGGAGTTGTTATGAAGATTAAATGAGTTCATGCACATAAAGCACTTAGAAGTCTACTTGGCACATATGAAGTGTTCAATAAATGTTAGCTGGTATGTTAATGAATAAAGTCCTCCAAAACAAAGTCTCAGGTACCTTGCAATGAAGATGATTGACAAGCATCTCCTTGTTTGCTGAGGGGCCTCTTCCACTCACAATGTTTACCATCTTCACCACCATGTATACACAAACACACACACACACACACAAACACATGCAAGCAGTAATCTTAGGCAAGAGAAGACTAATTCAATAGCAACAACAGAGAGTACAGAGAAAGAAGCAATATAGGAAATGAGACTGGGAAGATGAGCTAGTGCCAGACCACAAAAACATTTTAACTTTGCTAGATCTTTTAGATTTTACCCTAGGGAGAAAGAACAAACCATGAATGGTTCTAAACAGGGGTATATTATAGCAATTTGGGTTTAGGTAGAAGTAAGAGGGATTTTCGATGGAGGGGTGACACAAACAAAGACCATTTGGTTATCAGCCTGGATTCGTAATGATCCACGTGAGAGATGGTAAGAACCTGAACTAAGGACCTGTCAGTGGGATCAGAAGAAATGAAGTCATTTTAAACTAATTAAGGGGACTAGTCACGAAAAGGAGGAAGAAAAGACTTAGGTGGATATGTCCCAGATGTCTGTCATGTAAATGGAAAGCCAAGCTTCAATTTATGAGTTAGAAATCCTAATACTTGGCTTTCTGTGATACTTTTTCCTGTCAATATGATAGGTGTTCCTCATTTGGAGACAAGGCTTAAATAGTACCAGCTGGATAATAATGAAAATAATTTCTACACTCTTAATTTGTCAATGGACAAATTTTTCATATAATAATAAGTCTGTACTCAACCAAAGCATCTACAGTTCAGTCTCCTGGAAATAACAACCTGGACTCAGAAGACCGGATAGAATAGACAGAGACATATACTCAGTGAAGGACAAATTTCTGTGGTCCAGATGGAAAACTGTGATCAGAAGAACGTTGAAGAGATGACTTTAAGTCAGGCAACTACCAAAGGAAACAGATGACTGCAACCCGGGGGTGCTGCTCATTATAAGTACCAGTATCAGAGTAACAAAGAACTATGCCTGGCAGGTGATCCCGTTTGAAATTCTTTACAATTTTCAATTAAAAATAGTCCAACATTAGTTACTTTCTCATCTTGGCCATTCTGGATCATTCAAGGGGTTTTTTGATTGGGCTCCCAGAAAGTCCATAGAAGAAAATAGAAGATGAGGAATGGCAATGAGTCTTGGAGGAAGGAAAATGTCAAGAAGTGGGCTCTACACTGGGGGCAATAGGGAGTCACTGAAGGCTTCTGAGCAGGGCCATCAAGAGATGGAAGCAAATGTTTACGAGGATAACCTGAAAGCCCAGCACAAAGTGCATTAACTTCACTGAATCAGCTCAAGCACTAAAATACTGTTGTCATTCTAAAAATAAAATAATGTTGTCATTCTAATTAGAACTTGTATTGCCCACATTGTTGCATCTTCAAACTCTGCTCTGTCTAATCCCCAGACAACACTGTCTGCAAAAGGCACCAAGTTCTCTGTCTCTGAGATTCTTCAACTAGAGAAGAGATAGGATTTGCAAAGGAGTTGACAGTTGTTACTGGCGCTGCTGTCTCACAAGTAGGGGGAAGTGGGGCACTGGTGTTTAGCTCCACAAGGGCCAATGACGTCAAATATTCTGAACACACTGGTCAATCTCACACAGCAAAGACTCATCCTGCCCAAAATGTCCCCAGTGCCCCGGTGGAGAAACACAGCATCTCATCTTTTTTGCTTCCCCTTTTGATGTCTTCTACAAATTTCCATCTGTTATTTATCACCAGGCATCCCGCCAACTGCCTGATTAGCAGGTTAAATGGTAACTCAACTGTCATCAAACTCCTTTTCTGGAGCAACTGGAACAAAGCCAATGTCTATTACTGACCTAGTCCCATAGCACTTAAGATTTCTACAATGCTTTGCAATACTTTCTATTAGCCAATTCTCATGTCAACACATGAATTGAGTTAGCTTTGTTATTAGTAGTTTGCAAGTGCAGAGACTCAAGTAAAGAAACGGCATCCTGTCCATGTCTCTTAGATTCCATTAATTCAGATTTAGGGAAGCTATTGTCAAAGTTGCAATAATTCCAATCTCTAGGAAATTCACTTGGTAGGGTGCCGCTTTTGACTAAATTTTAATATAAATAACACTTCGTTTTTGGAATTTAAATAATTTGGTGGCTTATTTAAGAAATGTGGACTTCCTTCCCATTGGTTTTCAGTGTTTTTTTGAAGATATATTCGTATTTCTAAAAATCTCTTAGAGAACGACATGTTTTATTGCAATTTCTATGGGCCACTTTTCGGTGCTTTTACATCTCATTACCTATATTAGTTGCCCTCTTTTTGGAAATATCACTTCTTGTTAATAGATTGAAAGTGTCTTGAGGGCCAACTGTTATTCTTTGTATTCCTGCAGGCACAGTTCTGGTGCTAGGTCTGTACTAATCACTTAACAAATATGCACTGAGAGAGTGATGGCAAAGGTGCTGTCAGTTCCACAGTACCCACGGCAGTGCCTGTTGGGAACTGTGTTCTTTCCCCAGAAATCTACTCTTTGAGAAGAATCCTCACAAAATATTACTACACCTTGCAATAGTTATGATGCCCCTTTTATAATGAACTTCTTTTCACCAATACCCATCTCTGAGCCATGGACATCTATCTCACAACTGTGGAGTTCCTGACTCCGTGGAGCAAGTTCCTTCTTCCATTTTCCACTGGAAATTTAATGTGTCAAATTGAGCTAATTACTTGTCCACGAGGGGTGGGGAACAGAAATAACATAATGGTCACAGTTCTCCACGCCTCCCATGTTCTTAACCTTTGCAGTGCACCTTTTCTTCTGAAGATGTGGAGTCTCTTTGTTCATTGCTTTCATTCTGTTTTGTAACTTATTTTGGCCAGTAGAGTATATCAGAGTGTGACCACGTTCCAGTTCTCAAAGAAGCTTCAATGTTTTAACTTGAGCAGGCAGGACAGGGAATAACAAGTACGGGAGGGCTACTGAATAATGAGATTCACCTGGCCTCGCCTTCCCCTACACCTCCGCCGGTAGCAGTCCACTGCCAGAGTGCAACTGAGGCATGAGACCAGTCAGTCCCTAGCTGACCTGCTGCCCATGGCAGATGCAGAAGCAAGACCAACCAAGATCAACTAAGCCTGCCCCAGATACGCACAGCCGCCCAGCTCCCCATAGTCTCATGCCTACTGTTTTAAGGGACTGAGTTTGGGGATGGTTTGTCCTACAGAACATATAGGCTAACAAATATCCTTAAGGGGATCTTTTTAACCATGAGCAAACCTAGCAGAAAATTTCTTCATTTAAATCCTCTGGATAATGTCTAGAAATCTGTTCTTTGGGGATTTTTCCCATTCATTTTTCCAGGATCATCAAACAATAAGCTAAAACATGTAATTTTTCAGATAGGTAATGTTTTCCTCTTAAAGTATAAAATCTCTTATTTACATCGTAATCCCTATTGTAATTTTTCTCAACTCCATTTTATGTGTATCTATGCTTTATACATCAACATATTTTCATGCTATATTTGAATTTACCTTGATGGTATTAGTAAAAATGCTATCCTATAGGATAATTGTACTACTAATATATGTTGGTTTATGGAAAGGAACTGTTAATGTGTAAATTGTGTGATCAGTCTTGCATGCCTATATCTGGTTATATGTGCAGCCTTTTTAAAGATGATATTATGTAATGTAACAACCATTGTTATTATCCTATCACCATGTTTTGAAATTCTGTACCACTTTTATTGTTCTTTATGCTGTCTTCTTTATGTATTTGTTTTTGCTATTTTGGGTTTCTTAAATGAAAGACAAAATTTATATGTATCTATAAGAATAGCTGGAATAGGTGTATTGCTGTTGTCTGTGGTTTATTGAAAAAAACAGTCAATGCTTACAATTTTTTTTTCTTGACCAATTTTGCACGTGTGAATCTGGTAATCAGGATGACTGATCTGAAAACAACAATATGCAGTATAAGAACCATTGTTGAACTCCTACCATCTTCTATGGTGAAGCTCTGTATCATTTCCAATGTGGTTTTTTTAAATTGTTATGGTCTTTGACTGTTTGATCAATCTTACATTCTTAGGTCTGGTGGACTGAGCAACTTTGTTGAAGATAACAGTATATAATGTAGCAACCATTGTTAATTCCTATCAATTTGTTTTGAGGTCATATATTGTTTTTGTTGTTTTTATGTTGTTTCAATTTTGTCTTCATTGTCATTTTGTTAGTTTATTTAATTTTTAAAATTAAAAAAATTTAAGTGTTATCCTAATATGCTATGCAGTATTCACTTCAGGGAGCACTGAAGTATATTAAATGGCTGTCTCTACATTGTACAGTCCCAGAGCAGTTTGCTTTTTGTGCTCACATCGGTGGGTATACACATTGTCAGGATGCCTTGTCACCCTTTAAAATATCATCTGCCATTTCTTGCTACTGTGGTGCAAGTTTGTCCCTAGCTCTTCTGTCTCTTTTCAACCTTCTATAGCTATCAAGCCATATAATCATACAAACACATTTGTAATTTTAAGTTCCCCAAACAAAAAACAACTTTAAGTGGTTATAACAAAAGAAACATTAGGTTCTAACAAAAGAAACACACACACAGAAAGATGTAACACAGATTTATCTCTTACCCCTGGACTCAAGTTATCAGCTAAGATGGGTAAGAGTCCCAACAGTATATGAGGTTTAAGTAACAATTACAAGACATCAGAAAGTACAACTCTAAAGAAATCAATTGATTGTCCTATTATATAGAATACAGGATTAATGGACCAGAGTGTTATATGTGTAGTTTTGGGCTTTATATTTTTAATTTATTTATATAGTAAGATTTACATATAGAAAGAGTTCTGAACTGAAAATTGGATGTATGAGATAACTGACATGATAAACTGGTGGGTGAGAATTAGTTTAGGAAACAATTTTTCTAAAAAGCTATATGGAGATAATTTTTAACAGGGGCCCTCTTTTACATCTTATACAAAGGTAAAAGCCAAGTATACTAAACACTTGAAGATTAAAGGTGAGTGGGGTGTGTGTGTGTGTATGTGTAAACATATATCGGAGAATAGTCTATGGCCTTTAGAGAGAGAAGAATTTCTTAAATGAAACCTCAAAAACACAGACCACAAGGCAACAAACTGGAAAATTGACTACACCAAGTTTAATCATTCTTACTTTTAGAATGGAAGGTTTGTAGCATAAAATAATTCTTAGAATTTTAAATAATACATAAAGATACTCCTCTGTTCAAAATGTGAGTCTTAGCTCCCCTCCCCTTGAGGGTGGGTTGAATCTAGCAATTCATGTTGAAATAATACTAGTATGAAAAAGGGAAAAAAATTAACTGTCCACTAGAGAAACCTAGCAGAAACTGCCTTAATCAAGTGTTCAAGGCCAACACCATCAGTGACAAATTCTGATAATATTAGGTACATTTGCTAAATTGTGAGAGAAGAGCACTTTAGTTCTGTGGTCCTTTTTAAAAATGAGAAGCAGAGCTTAATCATGAGAAAACATCTGACAAACCCAAATTGAGGATGTGATTCTGCAAAATAATTGACCAATACTCTTCAAAACTAAGGTCATGAAAAACAAGGAAAGAAGGAGAAACTATCACAGAATAAAAGAGACTAAAGAGATTTGGCAGCCGGGCTTGGTGGTACACACCTACAATCCCAGCACTCAGGAGACTAAGGCAGGAGGATCATTTGAGGCCAGCCTAGGCTATAAAGTCAGTTCAAGGCCAGCCCAAACTACATAGTGAGACCCTGCTTCAAAAAGATAAAAAAAAAAAAAAAAAAAGAGAGAGAGAGATTTGGTAATTAAATGCCATGAGGTACCTTGGATTGGATACTAGACCAATACAAGAAATTCAGGGAAAAACTAGTGGATTCTGAATGAATTTGTGGTTTAGTTAATAATAGTATACCAATGTCAATGTCTTAGTTTTGACAAACATGCCAAGTTGTACAAGATGTTAGCAATTAGGTGAAAGTGATATGAGAATTCTGCTGTATCTTTACAACTTTTCTGTTCATCTAAAATTATTCCAAAAGAAAACATTTGCCATATAAAAGATTCTCTATTCAACAAAAAATACCATTTGCATCAACAAAAATTGACAAAAATGAAGCTCTAACATGCACATGTAATCCCAATAAGTTAATGATAATCCCAATAAGTTAACAAGAAGGAAAAGAAACTCTTGAAATGGACAAGGCTATAAACAGACAAGTCCTGGGGGAGAAATCCAAACGGCTAATAAGTAGATGAAGAGACGTTCTACTTAAAAAAAAAAAAAAGAATTATGTTAAATAAAATCAAAGAAATACACTTGTATCAGTTTGATATATATATATATATATATATATATATATATGTTGAGAAACAGGAAATCTAGCATCCTCCTTGTACGAGATGAAAGTAGCATTCTGAAAAGTAACCTGGCAGCACCATCTGAGATTGGGGATGTTGTTCCCCCTCTAGCCTGTAATTCCAGTCGAGGGCTAACCCCCCAGAAACATTCACCCAGGCCCACAGAGGAATACAGGAGAGACTGACGAGTCCTCGCGAGTGTTAAGCATCAGCAACAACGGTGTCTCTAAATGAGGTGGTAAGCAAACAAGGTAGATTGCACACTCTGGAACATGGTGCAGGAAAATTAACCAGACACATTTTCACCACCACGGTTGAATCCTGGAAAATTATACCAAATAAGAACAGAAAGAAGCTACCAGTCACATAAATTTGAAATGTCAGACATTTTAGTGGCATGTTCTGAACACAGTGTGCATGCCTGAAGTACACAGTATGAGCATATATGGGTGAGCATAAGGAGGGAAAATACCAAAATAAATGGACACATGATAGAGACTATCATGCTTGCACTCCTTGAGAAGATACTTCAATTTGCACCTAAGGTCCAAGCTAAAGAAAAAAGAGACTGAAGTTGTGCATGAGGACATGAGGAAATCACCTGCGAGGTAAGTGCCCGAGTTTTGTGTGGATAAATATGAAAATATCTATATTGTCTTCCCAGAAGCACTTTTTCTTTATATAGTGATTACAAAATAAGTCATTTCTTAATGGCCAGATAAGTCATCCTCAGGTATAAAAGATATTTCTGTGCTGGATTTCATTACAATAAGATATACCTACAGTACAGCCTGACCCTCATAAGTAATTCTTTCTGAGACTTTTATGAGTCCCTCAAATCGCAAATAACCAACATGTCATGTAATTTCCCCCCAAATATATTTAATAGTGAGTGAAAACATTATTTTCTTTGGGGATCTGGAGATAGGGCATCGGATTTCTCCACTCACTGTTCAACCCACCACTACACTCCAGCATCCCAGCCAGTAAGTGCAATTCTAGTTCATGCTTCACTAAAAATACAAATTACAATATATTATGAAGCTGGAGGGTCATTTGCAAATAATGAGAAATTCAAATTCTAAATCAATGAAAGTCCAGAGAGGACTGCACCGCGATGACCATCCAGTGCCCTGGAAGAGTCGCTGCAGTTTTTTGAAGTATGTAATATTATCTCTGAAACAACAGAGGCCGTGAAAATACTCTTCTTGTTTTGATTGACAATTTGGCCTGTGGCTCAGACCACTGCAGCACTGACTCTAAGCAAATCATAGAAGATTAAAATTCTAAAAGAAGCTGTTGATTTCAAAGGTTTTAAGGACTCAAATTTTCAATCAGAAGATTTTCTTTTCCAGTTCATTACCCACAGACTCTATGGATCACCCAATGCGTGCAGCCCATCTCCCCCTTAATTTCCTCTAGTAATACAATCCTGTCCATCATTTTACTGAGCCCTGGAAAACACAGCCAAAATATACATGTTCATTTCACCTTCAATTACCTTGGCAGGATTCCAAAAGCCTGGGAAACAAAGTACAAAAATCCCAGTATTTCAGACAGCTTCAAAAATGAAGCTGATCAAGCTGACGAACACTTAACTCAACCAAACTGATAGGCAACTGAACGTGGGCCGGCAGCTCTGCTGTGACAAATGAAAGAGGCACATGGAAAACGGAAAGAAGAGTTTTAGGCTCCGGTCAGGACTGTGGCCACCTCAGTGTCATTCCACCTTGGAAGTCTAGAGACGAAAATAACTCGGCTTTGAAGCACACACAGGCTACTGAGAAAAGCCGCTGACAATTACAAGGAGGCGCGGGGGATAGGGAATACTTTCCTACTGTGTAAAATTGCATGTTATTGAATTGATTGAGTTGTCATTCAGAAAAGGTGATTTTAGAAATGAAGCTAGCAGGGAAATAAATAGAGTAGAAACACAGATAAAATTCACCAAGTATTGCTGCTGGTGGATGTAAAGGACAGCAGCTTGTGAAGATAATGTCATTAAACAATGACACTGAGGTCATTCTTTATTAGCCTTTCTATGAATTATCCCACTTCTTGGACTGTCACTCAGTAGAGCTACTTGTTCAGTGACTGGCCTGGAGTTGGGGTCAGGTAGACCTTGGTATTATTAAGGAATCTCCATATTCTCTCCTCAACCATGACACACCCTCAGCTGACCTCTGCAATGTCCTCCATTAAGCTATTAGTTCCTATGGTTGACCATTAGGGAGGGTTGTAGAGAACCAATGTCCAGCTCCAATGCGTCTTGTCAGTTAGATGATAGAACAAAATATGCTTTCTGCAGGGGCGTGGCAAACTCACGTTTCATTAGGCCTGCCTCGATAGCCAAGGGGAATGAGCACTGCATTGTGTCTTATATAGAGTTAGGTTCTCAATAAAAACATTTTCAGTGAATGAAGGAATAATGAACCTCTGGCAGTTTCCTGCAGTAGCAGGAGCCTGAGGGAAAAAACAACAATTAGCATCCAAAGTTGGCAGGTCTATCCAGAGAAATAAAACCCCAGCTGGGGATGGGAGCAGAAAGGACAGAGTACAGCTTCCTGGGGGACAGGACCGGCAAGGAAGTAACAGGTTTCCAGGATTACAGCCAAGGAGACTGGGGATCAAATTGGGATTCCAGTTCCAGCCCAAAATGCCGGCGTTGAGTGGGGCCAGCTTCTCAAGCTTAGAGGAAGGACATGCTTACTCGCTGGCACACTGAAGCCTTGGGCAGGATCAACTGTAGGCAACACTGCAGAGGAGGGGTCCCCAGGGCTGGTCCCAGCTGGGCAGCACCCAGGGAGACTGCTGAACCCACTCCGCAGTTCACATCTCTGCCTTTGTAGAATGGTTCCTGCAGGGTAATTAATGCAACAACCTGCCCAAGTGGAAAGACCACAGACAGGGAAGCTCACGTGAAGCACGAGATTTCAGCCCTGCCATGACCAGAATGTGCCCTCAAACGGGCATTTAATTTCTCCAAGGTGCAGGTCCCTCCTTGTAACCGAGGGCAATGGTTAAACTTATTGAAGCATTAGGGGGATAAAGAGATTGCTCATACAGAAGTGCTCTGTGGCGCTTTTAATGTTAGCTATTTGTGCACTGAGCAGTATTTCATGTTGAATCTAATGCTGAATTATCAAATCAAATTTTCTGTAATTATAGAAATAGAGCTTTAGTTTCTCATTTGAGAAATTTTAAGCATCCAGCAGGCAAAGTAGAGAGAGCAGAAAGGCCTTCCCTGGGCCCCGGAAATGACACTGCAATTGGCATCTAACTGATGCATCTTAGCAGCGTTTGCTCGAAGCAGTGACCGGCAGCCTCTGTATGAAGCATATTTAAGTATCTGCTGGAGGGTATGTAAATAAAACCTTCACTAAGGTAAACAGTTGTTCAGTTTTACAGCCTATTCACACATAACTTTTATGCTCCATTATGATATATGGCTTCTGTATGTTTGGAAGTCCTAGAAGTCATTCAGCACACCGTCCTCTAAGTGACTGGCTGCTAAACGGTTATTTACTCACTAGCTTTCACGGTCCATGAAAACCTTTAAACTGGAACGCTGTCCCTAACTACCCATTAGTGAACATGGTAATTCTTCCTAACGGGATGTAAGCCAGTTATCTTGACAGCCTTACCGGCATGGGGCGGCAGGTTGAATGGGTTCAGGAGAAGCCAATGCTCCACTCAGGAGATTCTGTTGCATTGTTTAAACCAAAGGCTGTGTTTACCAGTGGTATATTGCACTGTGACAAAATGTGGCACGTAGCCTGAGCACATGGTCCACATCACAAATATGAAGAGGCTCCAGGAAAGAATGTAGGTGCTGTAAACAGCATGTGTTACCAATTCCAGTAACTGAACCGTCAATACCCACCTCCCGCAGGTTTCACACCAGGATGACAGTGTTCAGTGGCTTGACACAATTTCAAGGTTCAGACAAAAGAGTCAAGTGTGTGTGCTCTATTTCCTGGTAGGACCTGTGAACGCTCGGGGGTGTAAGACAAGTCTCTTCACCAGACTGGGAATAAAAAGCAGCCCACCAGATTGATAGCAGATTGGATTCAGATTTGCTTGCAACACTGTTGGTGTGCATTTGCAAGGCAGTTTTAAGAGAAATTATAAATAGTAGTTTTAAAATGTTACAATGGTTGTTATTATAGTTACAATATTATAGTGGTTATTACAATAAAAGTAGCTAAAGAGTATTGATGCTTCTTACTTGCCAGGAACTGTACTAAGCATTGCATGTAAGCATTTTGCATGTAATATTCATGTGATACAGTGACTCCATGAAATGGGATTTGTGATTTCCACTTGAGAGTGAGTACTGAGACTCAGCAAGGTGAAGTAACTTGCCCTGCAGTTACAAAGCAAAAAGCTAAGGCTTAAAGCCAGCGCTCTTGAGCAGTCCTGCATAGCAGCAGTCCTTGTGTTCTCCATACTTTCCGTGTTCCCGTATTTGAAAATGAATAGTTCTAACCGTATAACCCAGTGGGCATTTTATGTTTAGCTTTCTAACCACCAAATGGTGTTAGCCATACCTAGCTGGTGTAAGAGAACATGAGTCTATGAGAAAGAAACAAAGGGAAAATGAGGAGCCAGAAATGAAGGAAAAAAAGTCAGAGATGGAGGAGGAAGAGGAAAAGCAATTGGAAATGAAAAAGAAGACGTCTTAGTGGAAGAGCACAGCAATGGGAAAAGGAAGGATTGGAACATGACAGCAAAAGTCTGTGAGCATCGAGTGGGACTTTGGACTCTATTCTGTCTCCTAAACCAGTGTTAACTTTTAACCCCATGTAAATTTCATAACATAAAAATATAATGAATGCTAAAACAGCTATCCGTCAACTAGAAAAAGGAAGAAGCAATTGTTGGCAACTACCAAGACCAAATTTTTTAAAAAGAATAAAATTACTTAAGTGTCATATTTATAATAAGAATCATCTTTTCCTTTGAAGTAATGAAATAAGACGGTCTTCTCATTTTCAAAATACTAATGACAATCTATTGCACTGAATTGTTGCGAGCACTCAAGCATGTGATCAGGGGTTACGTCTTTAGTGTGTTTATTCTTTATTTTGTACACCATTCTCCGTGGTATCTGACACTTCTCTAACTCAGCAACTATTCATAAATTTGATTGCTGGTGTTTCCAAACAGAATTCCAGCCTCAGCGGGTCACTGGAATATTAAGCAGGGGCACTGAGGTAGAAGCCCAATGATGAACTATGTCAGCGGTGTTTTAAAAGACTGCCTCTTGGGCACTTCTCAAATATTCAGGGCTCAGCCAACTGCAAGAAAAAAATGAATGCCAGGCACCTCTCCTGGCACAGAAGAGACATACACACTGCGGCCAGGCACTATGGTGGTGCTGAGAAAACAAAAACAAAGAAGACAGGCTCCTTCCATGAGCAACCCACAGTCACAGAGCATTTTCCTAACAGTCACGTTACGTGGCCACTGAGCACGGGCGTGGCGGGCAGAGCATCTGTGCAAAAAGCACCCTTCAGTGCCGTACTGAGAGGCTGGGTAGAAGTGAGAGGCAGAGAGCCTCCCAGACAAGGTTTACCTGGTCTTCACTAACCCAGTGAAGAGGAAACCTCCTCTCCCTCGCCCAGCAGTGGGAGAGAAGAGAAGATGCTGGGTTTAGTTTTGATATATTTTCACCATTTTATTAAAGAGACATGTGAATACTTTCCAGGTCGGAGAAGACCTGATCTAACTCTTGTGCTTCAACTCATCCTTCCTGCAGCTATCTCAGACCACATTCTCACCACTGGCAGCTTTGTGCTGGCTCTTCTTTCCTATAGCCACATTCTTTCCCTCTTTCCCTTACTGAGTAGTTCTATATGCAAGTGTTGGCTCAAACACTTCTGCAGGAAAGGCTTCTCCCAGACCCAGCTAAGTGCCTTGTTATACACGCCCAGCACACTCCTGTTCTGTTTTCCTAAATCTCATCACACTTGCATTTATCTGTTGCCCCCATCCCTCTAGATCCAGTGGTGGCAACCCTAAGGCATGCGTGCTGCAGTGGACTGTTTGTATAATTTAAATCTCTAAATTGTTAACCGTCACTGCTCTAGACTATGAACTTTATAGAGATAAGGCTTTATCTGCCTTGTTTCCCACCATATCCATAAGAGCAAGCACACGACTGATTAAACAGCAGATGTTCAATACATATTTCTTCAATCAGTGCATGAATCATGAGTTGTATCTCCATGGAAGAATAAGTCTCTAGAACTTTCCTTTGGCCTGCTGTGAGTTCCTAGAGGCCAGGACAAAGTGCAATTCATCTTTGTAGGTATCCTGCCTTTCATTGTGCTGGAATATTGTAGTCAGTGAACCTAGAAAGGGGGTGGGAAGGAAGGGAAAGCATGAGATAGGATTTCCTCACTCCCAGCCTTCCCCTCTGCCCAGCCTCAAGGACCAGTTCCAGTTCACCAACTACAGGAAATCTTTCCTCTCCTGCCAGCTGCAAATCAGCTTCCTCTTCTCAATTACAGACTGTAGTAGTTGTGACATCCTGGTTTTTCATGTCTCACACTCATGAGCTCCTTACTAACAAAAGTTGTGTATTCCTTCCTTTAATAATCTATTGATTCCAAAAAAAAAAAAATAATAATAATCTATTGATTCCTAATTCTTAGCACAGAGTCAGAGCTCAATGCATGTTGACTGAGAGCTGACAAGCAATTGAATTTGTCTCCAGAAAGACTTCATATACTCATTTCCTGGTGGACTTTGAAAAATAGGGTAGATTTTTAGGTGTGTGAAAAGCTAAGTGGAAGTCTTTCTGGAAACAGAAAGGTAAACTTCATGAATCCCTGTCCAAGCCTTTGACTCTATGAAAACAAGTGTCTTATTGACCCTGAAAAAATGAGAAAGTGGTTTTTTTTTGTCTTCTTTCGTTTCAGACAAAGCCTGGTCTTGTCAGATATGTTCAAGTTTCAGGAAGCTCTGCAATAATAGGCAGCATTCTCCACTCTAATCTAAAGTCAACACAGAAGGGGCAGCCTGCTCCCGGGAAGCAGAGGGTGGGTTCTCTGCATTAGCAGGAAAGATCCACAGCACAGCAGAGGCGGCCCCACCGCTCCATAGACAGATCCAGCTCCCATGAGGGTCCATCTATAGGATCCTCATCTCCCATCTACTGGCACGTTGCCAGACCAACAAATGCGATGCGAAACCCTGTCTGCCTCTGCACCAGAATTCTGCCTTGGAGGAACTCGGCTAAGCCTCTCACCTCCTTCCCTCATGGGCAGAGACAGGAAAGGCTCCCTCACAGAGACCCCTGGGTGTGCTGCTAATCCATTCTCCTGCTTCTATGTCACATTTAATTACTCACTCAATACAGAATTATCTGTACTGAGACTCCAAACTAATGAGATACTGCAAAGCCTTCAAATTGGGGATTACAAACTGCAGCACATTGCACCAAGGTCGGTTTAGATTGTTCTAAAGCTCTGATTACTACGTGATCACCTTCTTTTTAACCTGCAACCCTTTATATTTTTTTCATTTTTCAAAAGAAAAATATTACAGCCTGTTTTAGAGAAAGCAAAGGGGGCTGCTTGGTTATTTGTTTTAACTACATGAAAGCTTTACTGATCGATATCTAAATCCTCAGGACTGCACTGAAGCTAACTCTCTCTTAGTAAACTTCCCAATGGGATATGTCAACCTTTGCCTCAAGTGGATAAGAAAGTACAGCCTCTTGATGGCATTTTGTAGGAAAGCAATGCAAAGGTTGTATATATATATATATATATATATATATATAATTTTAAATATATCTGTATTTCTACCTGTTTAATAATCAGAGAGACCCCAAGCAATTCTCCTAAGTCCTTAGCATGTGGGGCTCTCAGGGGTAATAGGATTTGGCACCTCACCCAGAATGCTTTGCATCTCACTATATTTTCTCTGCCCAGGAAATATGGGGTAGTCACAGTGCTCCTTGGGCTTCATACAGTCCACACATCTGTGATGTCTAGTAAAGTAGCTGCCACCCACACGTGGCACTTGAGCAGTTGAAATATGGCCAGCCTGAACTTAGATGCACCCCAAATGTAAAGTAAATATGAGATTTAAAAATTTACAAAGAAAAATATAGTCAGATTAATAACTGTTTATATTTGAATACATATTAAATAATAATGTTTTAGATCTATGGGATAAATCAGAGTTTCTCTATCTCAGCACTATTGACATTTTGGGCCACATAATTCTGTGCTGTGGGGACCGTCTGCCTGTGCACTGTAGGATATTTATAGCAGCATCCCTAGCTTCTATCCAGTTGTGGTAACCAAAAACTGCCTAATGACATTATCAAGTTACATTGTTAGATATCAACAAATATCCTCTGGGTGGCAAAATCTCTCTTGATTGAAGGCCACTGGATAGATAAAATGCATTATTAGAATTAATTCACTGTCTCATTTTACTTTCTTAGTGTGGTTGCTAAATAACTTGAAAATGACACATTGACTTGTATTTGTGGCTTGTGTTATATTTCTATTTGACAGTGTTATCCTAAACTGTGAACATCTTAAGAATGAAGAGCATGACTTTTCATTGTTGCATTACTAATGCTGGGAACAGAGCTCTTCAGAACCCAGTACTAGGAAAAGAGGTCAACTCAGAATCACAGTGAGCAACGCTTACAGGCAGTATTGCTAGCGCTGGCCCACTGAAGAGACTCAGGAGCCTAAGAGGATGGAAACTGGACAAACACTAGAAGCCACAAATCAGACCCACAAGTGATAAAAGTGTAAACTTGCAACATTCTTGGAGCTGGCAGAAAGGACTATTCTTAGTAATTGCTATGAAACCTCTAGCTGCCTATGCCAGTTAATCTTGACTGCCAACTTGACTGGGTTAAAAGACGTCTAGCAGATTATTAAAGACAATTCCAGATGTCTGGCTGAGTCAGGTGTGACCTGAGGGACAACATTTGGTCTCCAGCTCCTTCCTTTCTGGAGCTCTTCCCTTGTGTTCTGCTTCCCAGCTGCCATGAAGTGAGCAGCATTGCCCTACTGCTCCGTTCTGTCATGTTTCTGCCTCAGAGCCAACCATGGACTGAATCTTCTGACACCATGCACCAAATTAAACCTCTTTCCTTTGACGTGTAGATGTCAGGTGTTTTTGCACTAGCAAAAAAAAAAAAAAAAAAGCTGGCCAATATACTGTAGTTAATGTCATATGTACCTCTGGATAAAGACCATTTCAGGACCTTGTGTCATCTTTCAACTGAGAAAAGTTTCACTGGTTGTAAAGTAGTAGAGAATAACATATCTAACATATCATTTGAAAGCATAATAATCTCAATCAGGCCATCAGCTCCCAAGTTCCCCTGACATTTTTTTCATTTTCCACTTTCCAGGCCTGCCTTTCCTCTCCTGTTATTTCCAATCTTCAGTTCACTTTCCCACTTATCATGACCATAAAATCCTTAAGAGTTTCATGTTCTTAAGTTGGTCAGCATAATTTCCCACCCACCTTCGTACTAAGGTGGTTGTCTCTCCCAGTCGTGAACATGTCTTTCATTTTCTGATTTGCTCACCAACCCCAGCTCTTCCAAAACTTAGCGTCTTCCTAGCTCTTCTCTTGTTAATTAGGCCTCAGCTATGTACATCGTTTAATGCCTGTGTCTTCCATTTTACCAGTAAGTCTCCACTCGTGTCACATAACCCCTACCCATATCTTCATGGAAGAAAAGAAACTTTAACATTATCACTTTATGTACTATCTTTTCTTTGACTAAAAAGGACAGAGACCTCCAACTGATTAAATAAATAAGTGGTTGGGAACTCCACAGTTAAAAGTTCAACTAACTCTATATAATATCAAAAAAAAAACAACAGAAGTGCTTTAGTCATGCACACTGAAGTCCTTACAACTATTTCCAGTGACCATGAAGGATCCAGGTACTCATCATCTTTTTGGCCTTATCATTTTCATTGTGACTGCTTTGTCCTTAAAGGCTGCTCCCTTCCTAACCCTAAAATTGCTGCACTGCCCCACCCAGGGACAGTGTGCAGAATTAGAAAGGAAACTCTCTCTTTCCTGTCTCTCTTTCAAAGAGTGAAAAAAGCCTTTCCAAATTAGCTCTTGCAGATTTGCAATTTCTTATTGGTCAGAGCTGCATCACGCATCTGTATCTAAATAATAACTAGCAAGGAGATTGTTTTAGGCTGGTAACGCTCACAACTCTCCTCAGACCAGGAGTGTCTGCACTGCCTAAGAAGTTAGAAATGAAAATTCTCTCACTCCTTCCAGACCCACTAAATCAGAAACTCCGAGTGTACAATCCTTCAACTGGTGGTTTTAATGTGCATTGAAGATGGGGAACCACTGGCTTAGACCAAGCAAGACCTGCCTGCTTCTACTGAAAGTTTGACTCCCTTGAAACGTGGTTGTGATGAAGAAGGCGTAGATCTGTGGACAAAATCAGGGTTCTTTCATGAAGGAAAAAGGAGCTGTGGACGAACAGATGATTAATGGACAACCAATATTATCTTCTATAATCACTATGCCAGTTTTTCCTTTTTGACTAGAAAGAGCCTTCCTGCTTTCTTTGTTGTATATACCCTATGCCCAATAACTGTCAAAGATATTTTCCAAGAATATTTTGGGCATCTTTAGAAAAAGGTCAAATAACTCTATACAACATCCAACAAAAACCAGAAGCACTTTCGTCATGCCCACTAAGTCCTTACAACTATTTCCAATAAAAGGTTTCATATTACTCCCATGTTATGGCTTGTACCTAGATGTCCTCCCAAAGCCTCATGTGCTCAGAGGTGGAGATTTTCAAAGCTCGCTGGATCTAGGGTGTGAGAATGTGAATTGAGGGTATGATACTAAGGGGATTAAGGGTGTAGTAATGGAAGCTTCACCCTGGGTGTGGGTGGCACCAATCAATAAACTTACATGTTGGATGGAGAATAAAAGGAGAAAAGGAAGGCAAGCTGGTACTGCTGCTTGCTGATTGTTGCCTCTGCCTGCTGTGCCATGCCATGAGATGTTTCTCCACTGTGATGCCCCTCTGCATGCCACCCTGCCTTGGAGCCAGCTAACTGTTGATTGAAACCTCTACAGACTGTGAGTTGAAATAAACCTTTCTTTCTTTAACTTTGGGTGTTCTGTCTCAGCGATGATGAAGATAACTAAGACACTCCAGGACAAATTCTGTATGATTATTATTTTTGTTTTCATTTTACACATGGAAAAGCAAATTTTAAAGGAGCAGAATCAGATAGCTAGAAGATTTCAGGGCCAGGACTCACAGAAAATCTGGCCACAGATCTTTAGGAGCAGCCTTTATCAGAATGATGTTGGAGGTGGAGAGCATGGCCCCCTGCAATAAAGTTTTACAAGGAGAAAGTCACTTGTGTGTCAGTGACTTTCATCTGCTCGGGCTGTTCTGATGCAGGATGTTGGACTTTTCAACTACGGTACAAGAAAATGTGACAGCTAGAACAAATAGTAAAGTTTTCCCCACTACTGTTAATTGTACGACAGAGAGATTTTTGCATGCTACGGCCCAAGAAAATGAGCATTTTCATTACCTACTACAGCTTTAATGAATGACCTAAAGCATAATAACAGAAATGCTACCTTGATTACATTGAAATTCCTAAGAACATATTTCCCTTTAGAAAAGTCCAAAACACTTTTTATTTTATTTTTGTGAATAGGACATATGGATGTTTTTAAACCATAAATAGGAAAAAAGAAAAAGTATGCATGTTGCACATTAACATAAATTTCAACAGTAGCTTTTAAACTAGCAGTCTTGGCTGTGGGGTTCTTGAACAGCCATCAAGCCAGGATGCAAACTTTAATAAGGCAGAATCAGCTAGCTAGAAGATTTCAGGGCCAGGGCTCACTGAAAATCTGGCCACAGATCTTCAGGAGCAGCCTCTAGCAGAGGTCTGTCGGAGGTAAGAGCACGGCCCCCCACAATAAAGTTTTATAAGGAGACCACACAGTGGTCCTGGAGCAAAAAGCCCAAGTGACGGGGTTGTCATATTTTTCTACCCCAGGGACTCCATTCTCCTCTTGTGCTCTACCCATTCCTCAGCCCGACTGAGAAGGCCATTCTGACCCTGGAGCAGTGTTCACCAGAACAGCGCTGCTGAGGTGAGACTCCTACAAGCTTCTCAGCCTCTATCACACCCGGGGTCAACTCTGAGATCTTGAGATCCTGGGGACAGAAAAAGTCATATGACGGCAGATTTCCAGGAAAAAAAAAGGACTTTCACTGAGAAAGTGTCAGCAGATTTCAGAGGAAGCTCTGAACAAAGGACAAGGGGAACATGATCCTAAGATTCTTTGTCCTAGGATCTTCCAAGACTGTTATCTATAGGTAGCAGATAGGGACATCTGACCCTCACACTGCACTGGGCTATCCTTCCTGTTTTTGTGAACTTAGTTTATCCAAAAAGATGGCTTCTGAACTCAGTGATTCTTTCTATGTTTTGGAGTTGGACCCGTTCCCCAGCTCAGCATCCCAGCAGTACTCCAGCAACACATGACTGAATGTAATGTGCCTAATCACTGAGTTGTGGTCACCAGGGAGAACTTTCTTTCTGATAAAGAAAAATCCCTGCTCCAGCTCCACTGGGTCCTGGCACATCCGTTAGGCTATCTCCAGCTGAAGTCAAACATCTTCCTGCGGGAACCCAGGTGGAGGAAAGCATAACCCTACCTCAGCCCAGTAGGAGCACTGAAGTTCAAAGCCCCGGGCAGAGCTCCGCCTAAGCTGGGTTCATGAATGCTTTATTATTGTTCTGCTGAGCAGTTACCCTCATGCCAAGCAAGTCAGAATAAGCTTTCTAAGCTGTGGTGATGGATGTTTGCAGGAACCCGTGGGAGTTATTAATATTCATGTTCCCGTCACACTGTTGCGAGTAATGGAAGCTTGTTTTCTGTAACACATCATTAGGCGAGGAAGACAAGTGACCTCCTAGAGTTTTGAAGCACAAAATGTGGTCACCCAAAACCCCAAAGGGGCTGAGGGAGGAGTCAACAAGGTGAGAGAGTTGTAGGTATTAAACTGTCTCCTTATGGAGACTCACAAAAGGTCCTTTCACTGAATGCAGACCTTTTGGGCTTCTACAAAGTGCGCAGTTGCAGAATCTGGAGGCTGTTCACCGTCTCTCCCCTCTCACCAAGGGAAAGCAGGACTCCAAAGCTTTGTCTGAGATCACAGCTTTGAAAGCATGGGCCAGGGAATTTGGGAATTGCAGCTGAACCACCCTGCTTGCCAGCAAAATGCTGAATATGCCTCCTGACTCAGGATCAAAAGAGCAGGGAGTGCAGTTCAAGTGGCTGTCATCAAAAAGACAAAATATTAACAAATGCTGGCAATAATGCAGAGAAAGAGGAATCCTGACATGCTGTTGGTGGGTGTGTAGTATAACCATTAGAGAAAACAATATTAAGTTTCTAAAACTAGACCGACCACATGAGCCAGTAATCCCACTACTGGGCATATGTCCAAAGGAAATGAAATCAGTTCCTCAAAGAGATACCTGCACTCCCACATTTATTGCAGCATTACAGCCAAGATGTGGGATCAACCAAGGCCTCAAGATAGACAAGATGTGGTGTGTGCACAATGGAATATTATTTGGCCATAGAAAAGAATAAAATCCTGTTATTTGTGCCAACATAAATGGAATTGGAGGAAATTACGTTAAGAAAAATTAGCCAAGCACAGAAAGACAAGTTCTGCATGATCTCCCTCATATGTGGAAGCTAAAACAGTTAATCTCATTGTGTTGGTTACTTTTCTCTCATTGCTGAGACAAAATACCCAACACCCAAAATGAAGGAAGGAAAGGTTTATTTAGCTTACAGTCTGTGGAGGTTTCAGTCCACACTTGGCTGGTTCAGAGGCAGAGTGGCGCAAGGCAGAGGGCAAACTGTTCAGGGCACCAGAGCACAGCAAAAACCACCAGAGCAAAAGGAAGGAATGGCTGCAAGCAGCCTCCTTTTCTTCCCTACATTGTAAACAAGCTACCCCCACCCAGGGGGTGTGTAGCTCTCACACAGTCTCCATGCCCTCCTCTTCCACAGGCTCAGGATGTTTACAAAGTAAGCACTCTGGCTTCCTCCTGAGTCACTCAGCTAAACCTCTAGATTTCCCAAGTTGACACAATGTATCAACCATAACACTCATAGAAGTAAAGTATAGGACAGAAGTCACCAGAGCCAGGAAGAATAGGAAGGAAAAAAGATAGAGACAGAATGAGTAACAGATACCACAACACAGCTATATAGATACAAAACACAGCTATACAAAGAAAGAAATTCTAGTGTTTACAGCACAGCAGGGCAACTGCAGTAAGCAATTTCCTACATATTTTAAAATAACTAAAAAGGAGAATTTTAAATGTTCCCAACACAAAGAAATGATACATGTTTGAAGAGAGGGAAATTCTTATCACCCCAATTTAATCATATATATATACATATATATATATTCCCATAAATACATACAATTACTATGTGTCAATTAGAAATGTTTTAAGCCAGGTGTGGTGGTGCACACCTGTAATCCCAGCACTCAGGAGGCTGAGGCAGGAGAATCACTGCAAGTTTGAGACCAGCCTGGGCTGCAGGATGAGTTCAAGGCCAGCCTGAACTCATAGCAAGATCCTGTCTCAAAATAAATAAATAAATAATATTTAAATAATAAAAATGGGGGGACTGGGGGAAGATGGCGACCAGGTGAGCAGCAAGGGAGC
>PVLD010018670.1:0-38417 GCA_004027595.1 Dinomys branickii | reverse complement strand
CTCTAATACTGAGCTATACCACCAGCCTATTTTCTGTCCTTTGAAGAATTTGTAGGCACTTTTTTGTTTTTCTTTCTGCAGTGCTGGGAATTGAGCCTTCCCGCTGAGCTGTATCTCCCAGCCCCATTTTATTTTATTTTTATTTTGAGACAAAGTCTTGCTAAGTCTTTAAATTGCCCAGGTTGGGCTCCAGTTTATGATCCTCCTGACTCAGTCTCCAAGATGGCTGAGTTTCAGACATGTGCCACCATGCCCAACTTGTAGGCACATTTTAAAATCACAACAATCCATTTTAAAATCAGGAATTGAATGGGTGCGGTGCTAGGGATTGATCCCGGGCCCTTGCACAAACTAAAAACACACACTTTACCACTGGTCTATAACCCCAACCCAGAAAAAGAAAACTTAAATGTACTTACATCAAATTTTTTTGCTTTATTTCAGTTTTAAAGACTACATTTTTTATATCACAAAAATTCAAAGAATTCTGAAACTTACAAAATGAAGAGTAGAAGAATTTTTCCCCCTCATCCTATTTTCCCACCTCATACCCCAGAGGGAGATAAGTACATAGTTCTTTGTGAAAATGTGAAGAATTCTACATTGTTTTCTCCCATCATGCATAGCATGTTGCAGGTATCCTTCAGTACCAGTACATTTAGGGCTCTTTTCCAGCATTTCTTTTTTGGTTTTGTTTTGAAGTGGGGTCTCACTGCATGTCCCAGGCTGGTCTCAAACTCCTGGGCTCAAGTGAGCCTCCTTCCTTAGCCTCCTGCGTAGCTGAGCCTGTAGGTCCCCGTGCCTGTGCTTTTGACTTGCGATTCCTTCATTTTGTTTCAATGCCTGCATGGCATTACATGTTCCAGATTTTAAACACTTTGTATTTAATGATTAATTTAATGGTAGAATTTTATTTTTTTTCTGAGTTTCTTTTTTTTTAATTTTATTTTTAAGACAAAAGAACCCAGAATAACACAGAAACAATACAGAAAATACCAAGTTATAGAGAAGATAGTAGGGAATTGGCACTGGATGCTATATAACATAATGTTATCTTCATATTTGTTATAACAAAATCAATAAAGGAAACACCAAATTACAGAGGAGACAGTAGGGAACCATCACTGGATGCTGCATTACATAGTACTGTCTTTGTATTTGTTAACACAAAAACAATAAAGGAAACACCAAATTACAAAGAAAATAGTAGGGGGTTACCACTGGATATTGTATTACATAATGATATCTTCATCTTTATTACTGCTATATAGATGATGGCTCGTTCAATTAATCAATTTTCTCCACCTCACCTCTGTTGTTCTTAATGGTAGAATTTTAGATTTTTCCAGTTTGTGGCTATTACAAATATTGCTGATATGAACATCGTGTACAAAAATTGGACCTTATTTCTGCAAGATCAAATAATATAAATAGAATTTATAGGGCAAAGGTCAAGCACATTTTAAATTTTACTAGGCTCTGCCAAATTGCTTTCCAATAGAGTTGTTCTGTCCTCAACTCCTACCAACAGTAGATAGCATTATTGATTCCCCATTCCCTGGTGAAAATTGGATAGGCTTTATCTTTTCACTCTGTCATGGGATAGATAAAAGTGTAAGCCTTTTCTTTTGCTTTTCTTGTATCATTAATGAGATAATTTTGTTGTATTTTTATTACCACTTGCAATTTCTTTTCCTCTGATTTACCCATCATCTTTCCCTGTTTTTTTCCATGAAATTATCTTATTTTTAATGATTTATGGAAACTCTTTTACTTCAGCAATTAATCCAACAAAAGACAAATATTTGTTCAGCTTTTATTAGTGATAGGCATTTGATAGATAACTTGAAAAACTTTTCCCTCATCTGTCATCTGCTCTTTTAAAATTCATTTTTATAAGTAATGAAAGTAATACATATACATAAAAATATTCATTTCTGAGCCAAATTGTGTAGTCTGATTGCTTATTTTCTTGTGTATTTTTCAGCTTTTCCTGAAATTAGATGTGTTATTTCCTAGGGCTGCCCTCACAAACTACCACACTCTAGGGGCTGGCTTAAAGAACCAGAAATTTATTCTCTCATAGTTCTGAGGGCCAAAGCTTGAAGGGTCTTGTGTCAGCAGGACCCTTCCTGTCCTCTTCAGCTATGGTAGCCACACAGCATCCCATGGCTTATGACAATACTACTGCCATTTCTGCCACCACCATGACCACCATCATGGTCTCTCCCTTGTGTGGTGTCTTCTGGAACACCTTGTCACTGGAAATACGTCCCACATGGATAACCCCAGCTGATCTCACTTCTACATCCTTAGGTAGAGCCACAAGACCCTTGTCCCGATGATGGTCACGTTCACTGTTCTCAGAGTCAGGGTGGGGACACACCTTGTGAAGGCCACCACTGTGTATTCTTCCCTCCACCGTTTTTATCACTTTATTTCTAGAGTTTTATTATCATTTTTTAAATGTCCTCTAGAGCTTTCAAATACAGCTTGGAACTCTCCCCAGGGTCCCCTTGGTTCCATTCTCCTGTTTCGGATCCTTCCTGAGCCTGGCTTCTCTGGGAGGCAACCACCTCCAGGCCTGGGTCCCATCTTCCTTTCACTCCTCAGGGATTCATCCCTGCTGTCTGGATCACAAATCAGCCTCTTCTGCCCATGATGAAAAATGTCACCTTCCTACTTTCTCCTGTGATTGGCAGGAGTTAGAAGACTCTAGGCTGCAAACCATTTCCCCGGAGTTCTGAAGTCATGGCTGCTTATCTTCTAGAGCTCCGCGGCATCAGGAGTCGGTCGCTGCTCTGATTTCTGTTCTTAGTATGTAACCCATTTCTTTTGAGTGTTTAAGATCTTCCCCTTTAGCCATGGTGTTCCAAAATTTCATAATGATAAATTTTATGCATTGGCCTGGGCATCTTCAGTCTAGGATTGCCAATTATTTCTTCAATCATTTCTTCCTCTTTTTTTTTTTTGATCATTTTGAGACAGTGTTTTGCTATGCAGTTCAGGCTGGCCTGAACTCACTTTGTAGCCCAGGCTGGCCTAGAACTCAAGATGATCCTCCTGCCTCAGCTTGAATTCTGACTACAATAGTCCTCTTTAACCCCAGTCTCACTTTGTACACTCACTGAAAATATTAGATGAAAAATTCCAGAAATAAATGATCCCTAAGTCTTTCTAGACCATGTTTCACAAACACTTTCTAAAATTCAGAATTGTTCTATTTTATTATTAGCTATTATTGTTAATCTCTCATTGCGCCTAATCTGTAAATTAAACCTCATCATTAGCTCAGCATTCAGTGGATCTGCAGTTTTAGGTCCACTGTGTCATTGAACCACCCATCCCCTGTGGGTGGGCTACCACGGTCAGATGTTGGAACTCATGGTTTGAAGTTTCTGTTATTATTATTTTCAAATCCTTTTTATTCATCTCCTTTATCCCCTTCCTACTTTATGAGAAATTTCCTCAACTTTATTTTTAATTTTCTACTGAATTTCTGGCTTGAGTGACCCTTAATTTACAGGAGATCTATGTCATCTGATTGTTATTTTTGTTTATTTAGCCAGTTAAGTTACTGGAGATAGAACGTAGGACCTCACACATGCTACACAAGAATTCTACCACTGAGCTCCCCTCTATCCCTTTGGATTTTTGATTTTGAAAGAGTCTCAGGAAGTTGCCCAGACTGGTCTGGAATTCACAATCTTCTCACCTCAGCCTCCTAAATTATTGGGATTAGAAGCATGTACTACCATACACAGTTCTCATTGTTAATTAATTAATTTTTTTTTTTGAGACAAGGTCTCACTATGCAATTTAGGCTGCTCTTGAAATCACTAGCCAGCCCAGGCTGGCCTCAGACTTGGGGTGATCCTCCTGCCTCTGCCTCCTGAGTGCTGGGATTACAGGTGTGCACCACCATGCCCAGGGCCTACCTCTCATTTCGCCTCCAAACTTCCCATCACTCTGGTCTTCCTCACCGTCCCTACTTCCTCATCTCCCGGCCCCTCACCTTAGGAACTGGCAGCACAGACCCTCCTCCCTTTCTCTACCTCCCGTCCTGCCTTGCCAGAACAAGTGCCATTTGCACACGACTCCGTGAGGACACACACTTCCTTACTGTAGAAAGCCAAATAGCGTGACATTTCAGCAAGACACCCATAAGTATTTGTTTGGCTTAAAGCTCCTAGAATGCCAGTTTTGGGCTCACATTTTCATTTACATGAGTGTCATGCCAAAATGATCTTATTGCCATAAAAGTCAGGCAGATACAGAGAAAATACATTTTAGAGCCTAAAGCAACATGTGGCACATTTTGATTCTGTGCTCTGCATTTAAAGGTCTTGCTTTGTGGTTAGCTGGGAAGGCAGCTGCCCCGCCTTGCTCCAGGGTGCACCCTGCTCAGGTGAGACAGTGCCAAGCGGAGCCCTGCTGCCCGGCCAAGTCCAGGTGCCACATGCAACAGGTGGGACTCACTTTTGCCTGTGAGGAGGGGCTGTGCTCAGTGCTGCCTGGGCGGCGAGCCCTGGTGAGGCAGAACACCCGCCCCGCCCTCTGCCTTCTGCAGAAATTGCACCAACCATCCCGGGACCTCTTGATCTCCAGATCCAGAGCACTTGCCCATTTCTGACTTTTGACCCCTTGTGCCTTGACCCCCAAATCCTCTCTATTCCCATCTGTTCTGTGAGGCAGCACTGCCTTGGCTTTTTGTCTTCCTGTCCCCTCCCCTGGGCAGGGGGAGCAGGAAGCTCAGCCCGAGCTGTCCTCCCGAGGGCGGCAGCCTCTACCGCCACTGCGGCCCTGTGCTCTGCTGGTCTAGCTTTCTCCAGCACGGCTTCAGCTCCTGTGGCTTCGGCTCCTGTGGCTTCGGCTCCTGTGGCTCCTGCAGCTCTGCAGGCATCAGCATCTGCAACTGAGACAAGCAAACTCACGTCCTTCCTCCCGCTTACCTCCCTCCCCTGAAAAACCCAATGAGCAAATAATCAACTTAGTCTTTGACTGTCTGTCACTGTTTCCCTGAGTCTAGCAGGCTGGAAAGAGGCCTTTAGTTTCTCCCTCTAGTCTGGGCCCTTCTGTCCTCTGCAGTTCCTCAGCTCCTGCTTTAGACGAACAGGTGCCATTCTTATGTGGGCCACCCAGATGACTTCCCAACCTCCATGTGCCCTTCAAAGATCTTCCCTTGCGTGTCTCTACCCATTTCCTGCGGGTCCCCACACTGCCTAGTTCTTGGAGCTTGTCAGGTTTCCTAAAACAGTTCTTTGCCCATGTCACTGGTTGGCTTAAATATCATCAATGACTTTCTGTTGGAAGGAGACAAAATCCAGTCTGAAGGGATTTTCATTCATTAACCCCATGGTCTGTCTCTAAATGATCTGCAGTCACTCCACATCTGAGTGCTTTCCTCCTCCCAAACCTATCTATGGTTTATGAACACATGGATGTAGCCCTGCTCCCTTTGGGAATTCTTTCTCAAACTGTTTTGCTCCCAGAGAACTGGGTGTGAAGGATTCGTGTTCTGGGAGCCACAGGTCCTGCATGGCCTGGCGATGTTGGATGTTGACCCCCAGCTTTCTCATCTGTAAAAACACATTTACACCTCCAAGCATCATTCCTGCCTCTCTGCACCTCTCCAGGCCCCTGCAGACCCAGCGGGTGAGTGGTCCCCACAGCCTGCTCAAGTCATTGGGACATTAATGAATAAGGATATCCAGCACTCTGACTCCTTGTTAAAATGTTTTAAAAAGTACTAAGGAAATCATTTACCACCCACAGTGAACTGATATTTTATCAGTTTTGCTTTAGATTTTACAAATGAAAGTAGGTAAATACAACTGAAGCCCTACTTTGACCCACTCCCCACTCTTCCCAGGGGTCTACTCTCCCCATGTTCCACCTTCCCTCCCTCCCTCCCATGCAAGGGACCAAACCCAGGGCCTTGCAGGTTCTCTATCCCTGGGCTACATCCCCGTCCTTTTGGTTTTGAGATGAGGTTTTGCTAAGTTGTCTAGCCTGGGCTGAAACTTGTGATCCTCCTGCTTCAGCCTCCCAAGTGACTAGGATCACAGGCATGTTCCAGTGGGCCTGGCTCTGTTTCTTATTTTTCTATTATCTGTAGATGGCTACAAGCAATCTCTACTATTGTTGAATGCTTGAACATTTTCCACACATTCTATCACGTGGGGTGGATTTGTTTGGTAACATGCTAGATGGCAAGTGAATGACCTTGCAATTCGCTTTTCTCACCACTGGACTTCTGAGAGCGCTCAGTGCTACTACGGGCCGTGCTCACACTGTCGTGGGGACTTAGGTCTCTGAGTGGGACAGCAGTTTACACGGGGCCTCTCGGATCGCCTCTGAGTGGGTTGCTCTATGCAAGCTCAGAATCCAGCCAGAGGAAAAAGGGACAGCAGCAGGGCTACAGACTGGGAATTTGTGCAGAGAGTGGAGAGTCAGCTGTGTGAGTGGCTTGGCATAGGGGTGGGAATGGAGGCAGCGAGTCCTGGGGAGGCTGTGCAAAGAACCCGGAGGTTCCTGACCGGTGCCTCAGGGCTGAGCGGAAGAGAGGAGACTGGCGGGCAGGTGGCAGCAGAAGGAAGAGAGGGGACACCTGGCTGCGGCTTCGGGCACCAGGATGGGGGATGATGACCCCAGCGCAGACCCTGGGAAGTCTGAGGAGAGACATGAGGCGGTGCAGCCAGAGGCCACCTGGAGTTCACTCGGCCAGGACTGTGGTCACAGTGTGGCACTGTGGGAGATAGGTGAGGCACGGGTTGCGGGAGCTCCTCTTGAAGGGAGAAAGAGCCATATTTGTCAGGGTGGAATTTAGTTTGCCAGAAGAGGCATTTTCACTGTTCTGTGTTACTACAAAGCCAATTTCTCTCTGATGGAATTCCAACATGCAAGTTAAGCTGAAGGTTAAGCTTCTTCCTCGGGTTTGGGTGCGCACTGCAGAGCCAGAGCTGCTTGGGCCTCCATGTGGTGCCCTGCTGAGGGCCTCCACATCTTCCCCTTCCCTCAGTTGTTCTCGCCCACACCCTGGTTCTGGGGCCTCTGCGCTCAGGACTCAGGGCTGCACTAGGGCAGTGGGGAGGCCCTGCAGTGCCCAGCTTGGCCTCTGTGTGGAGTCACGGTCCTGAGTGTTTTCTGGCCTCTGAGGGCTGCTCACTCAGCATTTCCTCTTGGGCCCCCAGAGGTCAGGGAGCAAACACAGGCACTCCTGTATGGGATGGCCTGTGGTATTTCCATTTTACTTCTGGTGGTGCTGTACACACACACACACACACACACACACACACGCACAGTGACCCTCACAAATGGCCTGGTGATAGGGGATGGACAGGTTTATTTTCCTCACTTCAGAGATGCAGGAACAGCTACCTAGAGGTGGGAGTAATTTCCGAGAGCCAGCCTCGGTGCCCAGCCTTTCCCTGGCACCACAGAGAGGAGCAGAGTCTCAGAGTAGCTGAAGAGTTTCAGATGTGTGTGCTGACCCCAGCCTTTGTCCCTGGAGCTGTCCATCCTGCCTGCACCTAAGAAGCACCGGGGAGCCTGGTGGAGGGAACCCCCAGCCTCTACCCCCAGACCAAGCAAATCAGCACGTTTAGGGTGGGGCTGTTGGTCTGTTTTCCAGCATTTGAGGAGTTCCATGCTCAGGGTCAGGAGGCGTGGCCCAGGGCCTCCTGCTGGTGCTGGCCTCTGAGCTGCTATCTGCAAAGCTGGGCATTGAGACCCAGTTGGGGGATACAGGCTGAGCACCTCCAGATTCAGGCTGGGCAGACCCTGGATATAGAGCCAGCATTTGTACATACTGCTCTGCAAGCAGGCTCAGGCAGGACATGGAGCTCTGTTGACCCCTGCTGCCGGACTGTGTTTCACATTTCACCTGCATTCAGTGAAGGGCCTGCTTATGTGGGTGTGTTGTGCTTTGTCTCCCCCAAAGCCTCAAGTGCTCATAGGTGGGGAGTTTTGAAGGTGGCTGGACTAGGGTGTGTGATACTGAGGTTAAAGGAACCCCACCCTGGATGTGGGTGGCACCACCTGAAGAGCAGGTGCCCTGGATGGAATATAGAGGGACAGAGAGAAACTACTTCAGCTGCTGCTGCTTCTTCACTACTTTGCTGCTTTGCTGCTTTCTGCTCGCCATGAGCTATTTCTCCTCCGTGATGCCTCTCTGCTACACACCCTGCCTTGGAGCCAGCTGATTATGGACTGAAACCTCTACATGCTGTGAGCTAAATAAACTTCTCCTCCCTTAACATCAGGTGCAGGGTGTTGTGTGCCCTGCAGCAATGAGCAAAGAGGCTAAGAAAGGGTGTGAAAGTGTGCAGAGAAATAGTCATGCGGGACTTTACGTATTTTCTCCTATCCATCCTTGAAGCAATCTAGTGAGATGACTGAGATTATTATTTCCATCTTATGACAAGGAAGTCGAAGCCCCAAAGAGGTTACGCAGCCTTCCTAGGACTGCCCACGGGGGCGGCCAGCAGCCCCTGAGACCAGCACACTCTTCCCCTGCTCTCAGGCATCTAGGCTCTCGAGCTTTGGAAGAAGACTATAAACTCCTTTACCTACTTCTCCTTTTGGTTCACTGCAATCTGCAGGCTAGCCGGGCTCTCTGGCCCTCTCATGCCTGGTCAGAGAGAGCAGGGTTGGAGCTGAGCCTTGGAAAAGGACAGCAGGAGAAGAGATGGAAGTGGCTAGAACACACTCTGCCCAGTGCCACCAGAGCAGAGGCCATGGACAAGCTTAGCCAACAGCACCCAAGTCAGGCAGGGAGGGTGTGGGCTGGAGGGGGGCTGCTCCCCACACAGCCCCCTCACCTGTCAGTCCTCAGGCAGCTCCTTCTTAGAGGGTGAAGCAGGCCCACGCCTTCCTGGTGCTCAGGGAGGGAGGGAGTCAGGGGATGGGTTGGGGCGGGCTGGACCCCTTGCCTGTTCCCCTTGCTTACACCCTCCATTTGTTTTGTTTGTGGTGACAGTGTAGTCCAAGGTGGCCTGTTGGGAGGCACCTCCCGGGCCACAGGGAGTGGCTGCACTGGGAGTGCCGAGGAGTCCCAGTGCCAGGACTCCCTTTGAGTGGTCTGCCCCAGGGGCACGAGTGTTCTTAGTCACCTCTGAGTCCCCAGCCCCAGCACAGGTCTCGATTCGGGCAAGTGCTACATGGGCTTGTTAAGTGAGAGGATGGAGAGGGAATCGGTGAGAATGAGGAAGGTTGGGGAAGGCTCTGGAGCTCAGTGGAGGTGCAGGAGCCCCAGCCCCTGGGCCTCTTATCTGTATCCGTGGGCGGCTGATCTTCCCCAGGCTCCCTCCAAGAGGCGCCGACCTTCCTGTTTTGGCAGCGATTCTCAGGTATTCTGTCTGCACAGGCTGCAGCTGGCAGGGGAAAGCCAGGCACAGGACCGGGTCCAGCTGCAAGTTCAGACAGACCAGCCTGGAAGAGGGAAGGGAAGAAGGGGTGCCCTGAGAAGAAACTGGCTTTGAAAGTTTCCCCCCTGGATTCCTTGTTTGTGAGGAGTGAAGGTGCGTGGGGAGGCATTAAATACTTGGTGAAAGAGTGGCTGCCTCACCGCTGCTGCTCTCACCTGCAGCGGTCTTGCGTACGTGCCTGCGCTCTGCACTCCTCTGGACCTTTCTTCCCTAGCTCTCTCTCTCTCTAAAAGTGCATGTGCTTTGTGTTACTCAAATCCACATGTGCAGGAGTAAATTAATGGAGAATCCAGACAGCTGGGACAAGGACTTCCTGGCCTGTTCTTGTGCAGGGTCGAGAGGAAGCCCAGGGATCCAGTGATGTCGGACAGGACTCTGGCAGATCTGCCGGGACCTGCTGGGGATGGGTGGACGCCTGGATAGTTGCACACCCAACAGAAGGGGCCAGAGAGTGAAATCAGTCTGATCTTGAGCAAAATCCTTCCTTGCTCTTGAACCAAGCAGCAGGCAAGGAAAATTTAGCCATTCCAGAATACAGATGTCTATTCACTAAAAGACAGACAATGCTTTCTCATCAGGCTTTTCCAGTTTAGCACATAGGTCTACAGTGACCTCATTTTTGACCAATGGCCAACACATTCAACTGTCTGCTGGAATAATCTATTAACTGGGCACCTGCCAATTGTCTGGAATAGGAATGAGTTTAGACATATGTTTTAAAAAGTGATAACATTGTTACGGGCCCTGCCTAGACAAGAGGATGGGAAACCCACGCAGGCCAGCTCTAGCGCTGAAGTCAGATTTGGATGAGGGACTGTTTTTAGTAGACTCGCTGTCCCGTGACTGACCTTTCTTCCCTCCATTAATTATGGGGGATTTAAGGGCAAAGCAACATGCACTTATAGTCCCAGACACCAGGCTCATAGGATCTGGTTGATGTTCCCAACTCTGGGGTAAGGACCTTGGGCACTAGACACTGAGTGACTCTGACTGCATTGTATAGAGTGCTGTTGGAACCCAATCCTCCCCTCTCCTCCCCAGTGCTGTTTTCCTTGTACCACCCCATGGCCCTGCATGCCGTTGACCCCCTATTTTTCTAGGGCAATGACACACACCTTCAACTCTACTGCAGGTGTCCCTTAGGACAGCAGCTGGTGCTGGAGGCTGGTCTGCTACTGCACAGCCTGCCGGCGAGCCCAGCTGGCTACTGTTCAGGATCCATGTCTGGATCCTGAGTATGAGAAGACTCAGATAAGTTGTTACAAACACCACCTGCATCATCCAAACTCTGCAGCTAGTGGCTCACTGCAAGATGGTGAAAGGGGTGTCTCTGGGAGGCTGGGAGGAGGGAGACAGAGCACAGGCAGGCTCGCACTCATGGACTTTCACGTGGCAAGAACTTTGGCTCAGAGATACTTATTACATATGCCCCAACAATTGCTCATCTATACACGGGATGACAATAGTAACAGGTTTTATTGAGCACTAGTATAGGCCGTTTAATCTGTAGAAGAAATGTGGGCTGAGATCGTTCCTACTGACAAGCGGGTAACTGAGGTGAGCAGAGGTGAGCACCTTGCCGGTCATGGGTGGAAATGAGAACCCAGTAACTTCTGCTCTTCCCACTGCATTTTATCGGTTCTTGAGGACTCGATGGCCTTAGGCTGGAGATGTGGAACTTTCGGCTTTGACTTCATTTAAACTGGACTTCATCTAAACCAGACCATTTAAGCCTAAACTTATACAAGTTTAGATTTTCAAAGTCTATTTACAGTGTAGCCAAATCTTACAGAATGGCGTTATCACTGCCTGAAGGTAAATATGTTTTTCTCTGTGAGGTTTAATACTTTGTAGGAAAAGTACATAGAATGCGGTTCACCCTGAATCTGGAGGAAATAGCACTTCTAAAATTGAGAGTAAGTCTCTTTAATTTTTTTATTGTCAAACATATAAATACAGGAGCACATAGCCAGGCATGGTGGAACGTATCTGTAACCATAGTAGTCTGGGAGACTGAGGCGGGGGAGTTGCAAGTTTGAGGTCAGCTTGGGCAATTTGGTGATTTAGGGAGACTCTCTCTCACTCGCCCTCTCTCCCATCTCTCTGTCTCTGTCTCTGTCTCTCTCTCTCTCTCCCTCTCTCTCTCTATATATATATGTATTTATGAGTAAAATTCCTCTAGGAACCTGGGTTACGAAGTGGAACATTCCTACCACTTTTGGTCTTTCCCAGCTGCTTTCCCGCCTTCCTCACCAGAAGACGTCACTACCTGACTTTGCTCATCTATGTCCTCGCCTTCCCGTACCCCAGCCCCTTGTGTGTCACTGCAGAGACTCTGAGTCCCACGCTGCACAAGAGCCAGGAGAGTGGAAGGCGCAGTGGGTGTCAGGCCCTAGGGAGATGCGCTGGATTTCTGCACCAAAGCTCGTGTCCTTGTCGGCACCTAACTCTGGCTGCCAGGAGTAGCTCGGAGCAGAAACTTCCTGGGGTGAAGCAGGATAGAAGAGGAAAGCATCCCCTGGCCAAGATAAGCCAGAACTGCAGCCAGGCTCGCCCCAGCGTTTTGATCTCTGGGTCCGGCGGCTCTGGGCATCTTGGTGGAGACAGCTGCTGACACGGCCTTGGTCGCGCTGCCTCCTGCTTCCTACTTCCACACACCAGGGCTGGCCTGGGAGCTCCACCACCGCTCTCTCCTGCCTGGGTGTGGACTTCCTGTTTCTAATCGCACACCATCCCAGTCTTCCCTGCCATTTTGATGGAATTCATCTTTTGGTAAGTTCTTAACAAATATTACACAGGGAATCAATTGTTGGAGACTTTGACAGTCTGAAAGTTCTTTATTCTATGCTCACATCAGTTCATAGTTTGGCTGGGCATTAAACTCTAGGAAATTACTTTCCTTCAGACTTTTGATTGCCAGGAAGTCTCCTGGCTTCTAATACTATAAAGTCCAAAGGAGCTCTGATTCATGATCCTTTATATGTAACTGTAAGCTAGTAGGATGTTCTTTTGTCCATAGTTTTCTACAATTTCAAAATGATAGCCTTTTCCTATTTGGGGCTTTATCTTTCACACTGGAGGAATTTGTCAGATTTCTGGAAGTTCCTGGCTTTCTGCTCATGATCAGGATGGGATGGAAGCTGATGGGAGCCACTGAGCATACAGTTGGTCTGTGTTATTTTAATGGAGGTGAGGTGGCCTCAGGGAACCTGTTGGGGACCCTGCCCTGGGTTTGTTCCTTTAGATGCTATGTTAGTTTTTCCCATGGATGGACACAATTCTGGACACCCACTACTTAAAGAAGTTTAATTTGGCTTATGGTTTCAGGGGATGCAGTCAATGATTAGCTGGCTCCCAGGCAGGACCCTCGTGGCAGAAGAGCCCAGTGGAAGAAAGCTGCTGAGTTCATGTTGCTAGGGAGCAGGGCGGGAAGTAGCTCCAGAGAGGAAGGGGCAAGGCCAGACATAGTAGTCAAGGTTACACCTCCAAGACCCACCCAGACACACCTAGGAGTGTATTCTACTAATCCACTAGGCATTTCTTAGGTACACAATTAAGTACATGTATTCAGTTTACCATCTTGACATGGGAGTCTGGTGTTTTTATCTTTAGATAACAAACTGACCACATTTTAATTTTTGCTTGAGCTGGGCACAGTGGCAGTATGCTTTTAATCTTAGTATTCTGGAGGTTGAGACCCAAGGACCACGAGTTTTAGGTCAGCCTAAGCAACTCAGGAAGGCCATGTCCAAAAACAAACCTATTTTATTTTGAGATGGGCTCTTGTTATGTTGCCCATGGGGGTTTTGAACTCATGAACTCAAGTGATCCTCCTGCCTCATTTTCCTGAATATCTGAGTCTACAGTTGTGGGCCATCATGCCCTGCTCAGGAGAAAAAAGAACTGTTTCAAAAGTTGTCGGGTATTGGAAGTTGAAACCAAGGTCTTTGCCTTGAGTGAGATCTCCAGCCCCTTTCCTCTTTTTAAAATTATTTTTGTTTTGAGACAGGGCCTCGCTAAGTGGTTTAAACTTGTGATCCTCCTACCTTAGCCTCCTAAGTGCTGGGGTTTCAGGCATAATACTGATACCCAGCTGAAAGAAATTTTAATTAGATAATTTTGTTTACTTTATCCCCCTCTCAAAACCTAGTGCTTCCTCATCTACAAAGTGTCCTTAGTATCCTTCTGTGAGGAATCATTTTCTCTCTTGCTGTAGTGAAACTTAAAGTCCTATGCTGAGTACCGCCATTGTATGGGTCACACTTCCAAATGTGGGGACCCTTTGTGGAAACCAGAATGCTGCTTTGTAAACTGGAGGTTTCTGATCCTTTTAGAAGCTGTTTGGATGATATTGTAGGAGAGATAGGAGGGTGTTTTCTCTTGGCATATTGCTTTAATATGATTTCTAACAGTGTCATAATAACTAATTGAGAATCCTTGTTGTCTTCAGTAGGTGTAACTTGACAGAAACTGCGAATTAGCATCATGAAAACCTTCCAAAAGGAGGTAAAAGCTTTCTTCCCCCACTTTGGGACTTTTGCAGGATACGGGGAGACAAGTTAGGTGTTGCTCTGGGGAAGCAGTGGTTTGGTGCCTGAAGTGCATGGTTATAGCACCCACAGAAAAAGCTCAAGTTGTTCAAGAGTATTCTGTAGTCGTTGGGTGCCGTTATAATCAGAAAAGCCCCTCAGGAGCAGGGCTTATTAGGACTGCACATAAGCAGAGACCTGGTTCTTAGATACGAAACCTTATTCCCGACAACCCCAGCTTTGAAATAGTGCTGCTGCCTAGAACCGCTGGAGCAGGGAAGTCACACGGACTGTCTGATGCTCTTCCCAGCACAGAGCCGTGTTTCCTCTTCGGTATTGCCATGATCCCCTTTGTATCTGTCACATGGAATTTTCTGCTTTAGGAGCTTTGGTGGCATGTGGAGTGTTTTTCTCCCTCTGCATCTTTTTTTCCCTTGCCCTGGGACTACCACATCTTTTCCAGAAACATCTCTGTGATTTTGTGCATGTTTCTAAATAATGTGGGTTTAGTTATTAGTTGTATTGTTTTAACTGAAGGACTTTAGGTGAATAAAGAATCCTCTTGTAGCTCTGATTTTCTATGAAATGGTCATTTATCTCAATTATTAAAAATAAATAAATAAAATCTTAGTGTGAAAAATGCAAGCCATGGTGATGTAGGCCTGTAATCCCAGCAACCAGGAGGCAGAGGCAGGAGGATCACAATTTTGAGATATGAGCAACTGAGCCAGACTCTGTCTCAAAATGAAATAAAAAGAGGTAGGGATGTAGCTCAGTGGTAGAATGCATTCAATCCCCAGTACTACCAAAAAACAATTATTCTTGAAAAGATTTTTTTCGGTACATGTTGAAGTTTGTTTTCCTAACATTCTTTGCTGAGTCCTACATTTCTCCCTTGTCCTTCAGGGCCCCTTTGTCTGTCTCTTGTCCCCAGCCCTCCTTCACCCCCCTCTCTCTTCTGGTCTTAATCAGTTAGCCATAGTGTTTTTCCCTGAGTGCCTCTATGTACAGACCCAAAGCTGGACACTGAACACACTGCAGGGTTAGGGCAGCCTTCCTCCTCACCAAGCACTCTCGGCACCCTACCGACATGGGAGGGAGGAAATGCGCCTTTCAGTGTAGGACGCTGAAAAGATCTTGACTTGGGTGTCTGAGGCCTTCAAGGACCAAGTGCCCCCTGGAGGACACACAAGAGTGTCTGGTGGTGATTGGGGAAGGGGACCCTGGGCAAGGGAAGAGTGGGTATGGAGACCCCAGATATTTGGGAAATGTGGGGAAAGTGTCAGGAAGTGAGGTGGTGGGATGTAGAGCTTGCCTGTGGGAGGGGGTTTGGAAGGAAGCAGGGTTCTTTCAGGTTCAGGGAGAGAAACATCCACCCTCCTGAGGTGAGGGTGCAGGCCTCCACATGTGCAGCTGTCTCTGCTCACGCTGCAGCCCTAGCAGCACTGCTGCCCCCTGCCGCCTTTTCTAAGGGAGGCTGTTCATTTCTGCCCCAAGAGAGAGCTGGCAAGGCGGGGTCTCATGGGAACTCCCTTGATCCCTTCTGTGCGGTCACTTTTGGCACAGGATCCCATCTCTGGTCCAGAGATTGTGTCTGGGAAGGAGGGTCATAGGATATAGAGATCTTAGGGTAGAAATAAATTTTTGCTGGGCTTGGTGGTGCACACACACACACGTATGTGTGTGTGTGTGTGTGTGTGTGTGTGTGTGTGTGTGGTACTGAGGACTGAACCCAGGCCAAATCCCTAGCCCTCTTTTGCTTTGCTTTTCTCTTCTTCTCTTTCTTTCTTGTTCTTTTATTTAATTTTTGAGACAGAGCCTCACTAAGGTATCCAAGCAAGGTACCTATGTTGCCTAGGTCAGATTCAAACGTGCAGCCCTCCTGCCTCAGCCTCACCAAGCTTAGCTCCTTGTCACTCCTTTCCCCTCATTGCTGGAGACTGAACCCAGGGCCTTGTGCATGCTGGGAGAGCACTCTCCATCTGAGCCGCTTACCTTTTTTTCAGAACACAATAGCATTTACAGAGGATATAGTATTTTCAAAGTTAATTTTAAAGTTAGTTTTAAAATTAGTGTTTTTAAAGTTTCCATTCTATAGGCTGTCTATTCACTCTGTTGTTTGTTTCTCTTGTTGTGCAGAAGCTTTTTAATTTTATGTGACCCCCTTTGTTGATTCCTGGTACTGTTATTTCCTGTGAAACCACATTACCCTGGTCCTAATCCCTTCAGACTTATTTCTAATGGGACATCAGTTGATCCTGTCGGACTCTACATCTGTTGGTATAGTAGAGGCTCACAGTGCCCTTGTCAGACATTATTTACAAAACGGCCCAGATAAAATTATTGCTTTTTTAATTTTTTTGACACATGTATTCCAGGCTGGCCTTGAACTCATTACGTAGCCCAGACTGGCCTTGGACTCACAGCGATCCCCTTACCTCAGCTTCCTGAGTGCTGGGATTACAGGCGTGCTCCACTTTGCCCAGAAATAATTACTTTTTGAAACACTAAGCGTCTTCGTTACTTTTTTCATTGTTGGAACAAAATGCCCACAAAGCAAGGCTTATTTAGTTCAGTTGGTAGAGGTTTCAGGGCATAATCAGCTGGCTCGGGGGCGGGCGGTGTGGCACAGGGGCGTCGCCGAGGAGAAGCAGCCCATGCATGGAAGGTAGAAGGCCGGAAGTGGCAGCAGGGGCCCTGCCGTCTCTCCCTTTGCATTGCATCAGGCCGCAAGCCTACTGGTTGGTGCCATGCACACCCAGGGTGGGGCATCCATTGTCCACACCATTTATCCCAGCATTGCACCCCTAATCCACATTCACACACCCTGCTCCAACCACCCTCAAAACTTTCCACCTACGAGTGCATGAGGGGACATCTACATACAAACCATAACAGTAAATACTGCAAATTTCTGCCTATAAGTAGGGAAGAAAGTGGACTAGCTTATTAAAAAGAGGAAAGATGGTGAAGCAATTCATATTACTATACATTTTTGAACTAAATATTTGAACATGATATAGAGACCAGCCTGGACCACATAGTAAGTTCAAGGTTACCCCAGAATATATAGTAAGACTCTGTCTCAAAAAGCCAAAACAAAATAAAACAAAACAAAACAAAACAAAAAAGATGTTGAATAGTATAGCGCACAGAGCCCACGGCTATACTATTCTACACTGGGAGGCGTGGACCAGGTCCTGTCTGCCAGGACCCTAACATCTGGGGATCTCAGTGGCCTCATGAGGAAGTGGTTAAATGTCGGTGGACCGTGGTTCCTGCTCCAGCTGAGCTTTCCCTTGTGGTACGTGGAAGAAGTGACATGGAGGAACACTGATCGGGGCAGTGCCACCAGTGGTTTTGGGGTGCCTTCTGCTCCTTTACCTGTGAGACAGCTCTCTTCTACCGTCAGGCCTGTGTTGCAGCTAGACAGAGCTTGGCATAACACCACTGCCTAACTTCTGCTTATTGCATGCTTTTGTGAAAGAGTATGAGAATGTGCTGTTTGGAAGAGCATCTCAGTTCAGGCCATGAAAATAACAAAACAAAGCATCAGAACTAGTGGGAAAGAGCAGCTTAAGCAGCAGGCACCTGCAACCCCAGCTGTCTGGGAGGCGTAAATAGGAGGATCGCAAGTTCAAGGCCAGACGGGACAATTTAACAAGACCCTATTGCAAAAACAAAGCAAAGCAAAAACCCACAAAGAAACAGTGGAAAGGAGCACTTTTAGCAGCCAGTAGGCAGCTACCTTAGATTTGAAGGCACAGTGCAAGGCTGCTGGCTCCTGAGTGCCTCATGAACAGGAGCTGTGTCCTGCCTCTATCCCCCGGCGTCTTAGAGAGGACCCGGCCCATGGCTGGTGCTCAGTGACACTGTGCTGAGTGGCTGAGTGGGCCAGAGGAGAAGGATGCAGTGAGGTAGCAGACCCAGGTCTGGACGCTGGCATCATCCAATTCACATGAGCGCGGTAGGGAGGTTAGGGTGGTGGCCACACAGGACCTGCCCTCCCTACCTGCCCAGCTGGTGAGAATCACTGAAGCTCCCAACCCAGCAAGGGAGGAGGTGACAGTCCCTGCCCTGAGGAAATGGAGGCTAATTAGGCAGATTGACACAGGCTCTCTGGTCAGTGCTGTCGGAATGTGCACTCTGCACGGGCAGCGTGGCTCTTGGGTAGCCACGGCCCCTGTGTGTGCCCAGCTGCCTGTGGAAAGCAGCTCCTCCCCGGAAGGGGCTTTGTACAAATTAGAAACCACAAAGCCAAGGAGTTATTTCTTCTTTAAGTTTTTTTTTTTTTTTTTTTTTTTTTTTTTAAGAGAGGAGGGGAGGTTTTCTTTTCTTCCCCTTGTTGCTTTCCAGAAAGTCAGCACTCACTGGATACTACAGAGAACAACTTTTTGATTGTATTATTTTGTCAAGATTTCTTCTTATCAAATATTAAACTTTTTCCTGGCTCTTCTTACACTAGCACGAACTGAAGTGCTAGATCTCTTTTTTTAAAAAAAATTTTTATTAGTACTCTACATATGTGCAGTACATTGTGTTTACAGTCCGTGTGTGCAGTTGGCGCATATACATAACACAACATAATTCTTCTCTCGTCTCTGTCCCCTCCCACTGTCTCTTGGTCCCCTCCCCATTTGAGCAAGGTCTGTCTCCCTCCTCCGTACGATCTGTCCTTTACTTTGCTCTTCATTTATAATTTGAGTTTCTCATACAAGAGAAACCATACACTATTTAAGCTTGAGTGTCTGATGTATTTCACTTAGCATTGTGGTCTCAGGTCAAAATGCTAGATTTCTTAAGGTATAAAGGGTTACAGTCCCAATTGCAAGAAACTTAAAATACTAAAAAAGTGAATAAAGTAATAAATTTACATTGTAAATCTATAACTGTTGTCTGTGTGGACACCATTTTAAACCTATACATGCCAAATGTGATCATCAGATGATGTGATTATTATGGTTATGCATGACATGCCTAAGTAACTAAAGTAATAAAGGGATTTCATTTTATTTTTGTGGTACAACTGAGCTACAACCCCAGCCCATAAAGGGACTTTAGCTATGGTCTAAAGCAAACATCAGCAGCCAAACAAACCCAGTATACAGGACCACTAGCTTTATGCCATCTCCATTTTAGGTGACCTGTTTCACCAGCAGGTCTGTTACTCTCCATAACTATGTAAGTAATGGAATACACTGCTTTTCTGCATAAAAAATTTCTACCTGAAGCAAAAGAAAAGTGACTCTTTGCTCTCCACCCAGAGACACCGAGGTGGAAGCACCTGGCATGAGCATTTCTCCCCGACTGCTCCACAGTCCTGGGTCCTGCTGTGTGAGGCATCTGCTCACAGCGTCAGGATGGAAATACTCAACCCGGGCTTTAGTCCTGGCTCTGCCATTTCCTCACCCCATACCTTGGCAATTGCCAGTCTGATTGTCAGTTTCCTCATCTGGGAACCAGAATGAGACTACCTGCCTCCCAGAGTGGCGAGAAATTCAATGAGAGGGTAGGCTTTGCACCTTCAGTTCTAAGCCACCACCAACTTTAAGACACATCAAAATTTTCAGGTAGAAAAACACATGGTTTGAGGTACACACACATGTTCACTGTAAAACACCTAAATTTCAGGAAATCAAAATGTTAAAAATATCTTAACCACATTGAGAAAATAAGACAAATAAGAGTTCTCTGGCCAAAGGACACTTCCAGACAAAGGTGGGATGGTCTTGTTCCATGGGTACCCATCCAGCAGTGGAAAACCTGTGGTTGGTGCAGGTTTCATCTGTCACTGCTGCTGAAATTGGGGGGTGGGCTTCAGTATGTCTCTGGGTCCCTCCCCCAGCAGGTACAAGCCCAGAGTGGATTAGTTTGGGTACACTGTGGTGTCCTCCCTGTGGGAATTTTGCCTTATAGAGAATCAGAAAATCCTTGCCCACTTTCTTCTGGCCAATGTGGTCCTCCTTCCTGTGAGTTCCTTTATACCCGACCTGGCAGCTCCCAGCCATCCTCATGTCACTGCACAGCTGGAAAGTGATCCTGTTTGGGCAGCAGATTGGTGTCTTCACCCTCGTGAACCCACTGAAGGTTCCACTGTCTCCACTTTGTCTCCTCAATGAGAAAGAAAGGAGCAGGCAGGGGATGTCACTCAGGGGCGGAGCACTTGCTTGCCTGTGTCAGACACTGGGCTCCATGCCAGCTCTGTAGAAAATACCAGCCACAGGCAAAACAACAGTGACAAAACAAAAACAAAGGAGATTGAGGAGGAGAAGAGGAAGGAAAAAGAAGAACACTGACAATGTGCAGATTTCTTGCTGGAGAATTTTAAAGGCAACTTAAATTTACAAGTTACAATAATAGTTTGCTATCCTGGTCATAATACCCTTGAGCTTGTGGGTACCATAAGTAAGTTCTGATACCTGCCTGGCTATCAAAATCACTAACGGGTCCTGTGTACGTACATATGTATGTGTACAGGTGTGTGCACACATTCATGTTCCCTAGTAAGCCAAGGCCTGGGAAGCTGGACTGTGAGAAATACTGCAAGGGGCTGTGAAAGCGAGGGCTGGGAAGTGCTGCCTTACACGGCCCAGGAGGGTTTCACTGATGCTGTGCCTTGATGTCCCACTTCCTTTGGTCTCTTCTACCCAGAAATGCAGTGTTTCTGATGCAGGCGTCCGAACTGTCTCACTGTGCCTGCACCTCTACTCTCACCCGAAAGACACAAGAAGGAGCAGGGAATCAGCTGCCCAGCAGGGCCAGACACAGCCTCCCAGGCTTGTGACTTGCCGTGAGGACAATGTGTCTCTGAGCTCGGTCTGGAGATTGCCTGCCTCAGAATCACCTGGAACAGTGGAGGTGAACCTATGGCACACATACCACAGCCAGTTGTTATCATTGAAAGCTCTGAAACATTCACCATTGCTGACCTAGAAGCTCCTAAGAAAGGTCTGAACTAGACTCTCAAATTTTGGTGTTCATTCATTTAATTAATTAATTAATTAATGCTTTACTGGGGATTCAACCCAGGACCTTGGCCTGAACTATATCCCTGGCCCTTTTATTTATTTTTTATTTTGAGACAAGGTGTCTGTAAGCACTAAATTCCCTAGACTGGGCTTGAAGTTCAAGCCCTCCTGTCTCAGCTTACCAGAGTGCTGGAATTACATGCCTAGCTACATTCTGCATTTTAAACATTGTGATTCTTTTGCACATTCAAACTTGGGAACTACTGTGTATATGACAGTAATCCCATGGATCCATAAATTTCAGGGTTAACATGGACATTGTTCCCTGCGTCAGAGGCAGGCCTTTCACTAAATAATAACTGTACTTGCACATAGCCGGACCTTTGAGTAAGCAACCTTGTGTCTAGTACAGCTGGTGGCATAGCTAGGGACACACGCGTGGGCTTTGGCATTGTATTACTTAAGCCAGTGGTATTATTTTTTTTCTTATACAAATTTTATTCTTCTTTAAAAATGAACCACCTGTAGTGATTTAAATGTTTAAAGAGGTGCATAAAAGGATAGATGTCAAACACTATGAATTGAACCAATTTCCTCTCATTGGTTGATTGAAAACAGACACAAGCTCTTAAATATTCATATATTTAACATTGAGATTTTTGGGGTAAAGAGCTCTGAGAGTCCACAACATGGTAATGTATGGTTTATGTATGGTTTTAAGCCAGTGGTATTATTAAGCTTGGTATGATGGCCTGAGTACACCGAAGATTCACTCTGGAGTTTGGTGTGTTTTGCCTTAGTTATTATGAGCTATTGTCACTCTAGAAGCAGAGCTTCTAGAACAAGTCGTTTTAATAGCTTTTAAAAGCTCCTGAAATTGCATGTAAAATTTTATGTGGTTGAGTATATTTTTCTAGGAAAGAGTACAAAACTACTGCCAAATTTTTAAAGGCATCCTTGACCCTGCAGAGGGCAACGTTAAGGATAGAAGAGAGGAAGTTTTAAGGATTAGGTCAGTGGAGAATTATAAGCAAAGGCTCAGGTCTGGGTAAGGATTTCTGAGCTTCTGCTGACGAAGCCAACAGCAGATTATGACCTCCAGCATTTCTCAAACTTTACTGCCTCTCTCCTTTTCGCTTCCTGCCTTGTTCTTTCTTCTTGCTTCTCTCTCTTTCTGTTTTTCCTCCCTAAGACCTTTGTCTCTCCTTTTCCTCTGTCTCCATCTCTCCATCTTGTCCCCTTCCTTGTCACCCATTCCCTCTCTCACCCTTTCACTCGCTGACTTGAATCTCAACAAAGCATGTGCTGTTATTTGTTCTCCCTCGAGAATAACATTTTATGTTGGTGGCTGTTGTTTTTAAAATTAGATGTGTTGGCCACTTCTCTGGATAAGGGAGAAAACAATCCTTTATGTGCCTGGGCTCGCCTGGCTCTTTGCACCCAGCCCGCTGAGCTTTCTGTGGACAGCGGCTCCCATTCATCAGTGCTCCTCTTGTATGAGTTTGATTCTGATGAAGGAGAAAAGAGCGGCCAGCTTGCTGGACCTCCACCCGCAGACCCCACCACAACCCCACGACGTGGCTGTCATCATCGGCTTATTTTCATTTGTTTGCTCCAGCTCAGGAGAGCTGAGAAAGGAACCACAGCGTGAGCACTGCCCAGCCACTGCCCAGCCTCTGGGCGGGAGGAGAGTGGCTGGCCAGGCTCCCTGGCCTGAGTTCTGGGGTCAGATGCCTGACGTGTGAAGTCACCATCTTGGGAGGCCCCTTCCGCACTGCTGAGACCTCAGCAACTGAGAGCCAAGGAAGAGGAGGGTGGCACGCTGAGTGGCCTGGCTGTACTCCTCGCTGCGCTCAGGTGTCCTCTGGCAATGAAGAGTTTGCAGAATGCTTTCGGGAGGGCAAGGGATGGCACTTTCAGCTCAAGCATTTTGGGAATCTACTGGGTTTCTCAAGGCTTGAAGACAGGTGTGTGTGAGTCACTGGTCAGGAGAGGTGTGCTCTGAACTGGCATTCGGGTTAGAAATAAGGCAGCCAGCTGCAGACCCAGGGAGATAGTGATGATGTCTAGGCCAAGCTGTGGGTGCTACAGAGATTCCAGCTGCGGACATGGCTGTGTGGGTCGTGGAGTCCACCCCAGGTAGAGCTTGGGAGAGAGCTGCCTCCTGAGCATTAGCAGAAAATGATGCCCTAGATGTGAAAGTGGAATCAGAAAATGAGGACTGTATGAGCCTCACCATGCTTTGCTCCCCTGTACCCTCATCCTGGGCCCAGACAAGGTTGGGACTAGACATTACCAAGACTCTGGTAGAAGCAATTCCAGATCTGTTAGCCCTACAGCCCCCACAGCACTGCAATCCTGGACCTTCATGTTCTTTGCAGGCTGGGGAGTGCAACATCTGAGGACAGGTCTTCCTCAGGGTTAACCCAGCCCATCTTGAGGCCCCACAGCTAGGCCAGCACTAGGTGACAGGGCAGCCTCTGGAGTACCTCCCTGGGGAGTAGATTTGCAAGTGAACTTCTGGACCCCACAGAATTGGCAATGGCTGTAACTGTTGACCCAGTTTGAGAGATTGCGTCAGATTTGCAATAGTAGCCAGGGGCACGGCTTTGGTGTTAGACTCCTGGGGTCACATTCCAGCTACAAGCCTCTTTGTGGATTTAGCCTCACTGTCCTGCTCCCCTTGTTTCTGGAGAGCAAGTAACAAGGCCCACTTTTGATTGTCCAAGCACGTGATAAGATGATGTTTGTAAGAGGCTCAGTGCCAAACCTGGGACAAAGTAGGTGTGCAGTAAATAATTATTGTTCTTGTTGCTGTTTATCATGGAACAATGGCCCTGAAACAAGAGGTCCCCAGAAGCCTTTGAGTTATTTGTTAAGGCAGTTTCCCAAGCTGCAAGTTCCGGGGGTCTTGTTAAAATGAAGATCGCAGTTCTGCAGGTGGCAGGTGAGGTAGGAGAGAGCCGCAAGTCTACATTTCTGACAAGCTTGCAGGGGATGTTGCTGCTGCTGGTGGTTTCGGTACCAGACTCTACCTTACGGGTGGGTGGGTTCCCTGGCACTTAGGTCCAAGCCAGCAAGAGCAGCGTCCTCCTCCTCCTGTGCACCCTTCCCCACACCCTGAGGTCAGTCATCCTCAGAGTTCTACCCGCATCAGCAGACACTCCAGGGCGGGCAGTGGGGAAGTGGGGCTTTCTCCCTGCCCACCAAGTACCCTATCGATTCAGCAGGGATGGAGAGGGAATTTGTGCCTGACCATGAGAAGCCCTCACCTGATGGGGACATGGTCCAGGCACACCTCTCTCTCCATGAGCGCCCACAGCAAAGGCTGGCACAGGCCCACGAAGAGCCCAGCTCATGCCCCTCTGATTTCTTCCTCCCAGAACCAGAGGCTGTGGGTGTCCTGCCAACCCCCAGAAGGAAGCAGGCACAGCATGAAGATGTATGCATGTCCTTTCAAGGCCCACTTTGCTCCCCAGGGCCCTTGCTGGGTGCTGCGCCCTCGCCTTGGACCCTGTGAGTCTAGAGAGTGAGAGCCTGTGCTCTGGGGGAAGTGGGAGAGACGACGGTGCCCCGCTGGAGTTTGCAGTGGAAAGTGGGCATGGCTGGTATCTAGACACCCAGGTCTGCTTCCTGCCTGGTCTCCTTCAGGTCCTTTCACTTTCACCCCGGAATGAACCCCGTGGGCGATGGTTTCCATCTATTTTCAGGCTGCGCTTGGTGGGAGGGTGTCCCTATTTGCATCTGTGGGTGTCGAGGCTGCCTGTTCTCCGGAAGGGGGCTGACCTCCTGCTGGCCCTTCCGAGCACCTGGCTTGGGAGGTGTCTGGGGAGGAGCGGGGCAAGGGCATAGGTTCCAGGTCAGAATCCCTGGCCAGCCAAGAGTTGTGTGTGGCAACCAGCTTGGGTGGGTAGGGCACAAGTTGGGTTAGGGTTACTTTGTGAGTGTTAGGGTCAGGAGTTTAAGCCTAGGAAGTGGGATGCCAGAGGTGGGGACAGCCAGAAGGAGTAAGTGGAGGCTGGGAAGAAGCCACAGCTGGGTGGAGACTTCCTGTCAAAACAGGCCCTTATCCTGGCAGGAGAGCGCATTCCATCCCCCCAGGAGATAAGGCAGCCAGATTTTCCTTTCTCAGGGATTTTCTGAGCTGGGAGATGTGGAGACCAGGCTGGTGGGGTGGGGCCCCTCTGGTCCCTGGTGCAGGGACCCAGCCTGACCACTTGAGTTCCTGGCTCTGCTCCAAGACTATATCTTTGGGTGAGCCCCAGCCCCAGCCCTGCCCGCTCCTCTCTGCACCTCTGCCTCTTCACCTGAAAAACAGTGAGCTACCTTGTAGCTTAAATGAGATAATTCAGGGCAAGCACCCAAGCCAGTCTGCCACACACCTTTTCAGTCTAAGTGGTAGCCACTATCCTCACCCTGATACCCCCTTGTTTCCTGGGACCTGGGTAACCCCAACCCAGGCTCTTTTCTGCTCCTAAGCATTTGACAGTTCTTTCCATGTAGGTCTCTGCAGGCTGAAGTTGTGTCTCAGTTTATTGACCCCAAGGCCACTGTAAGGAGGGAAAGATTTATTTATCATTTAAAATAGAGTCCACATTAGCAAATGAAATGGTTTATTGGCAATCCATCTTCATGAGGATACCAGTTCACTTTTCTTTCCACATGTACAAAAATGTCTGCTCAGAAGAACCTCAGGACCCCTCCTGGAGGGTAGGGTGGACAGGAGCCACCTTCCCAGCCAGAAGGCCCTCACCTCCTGGGTTGCCAGGGCTGGGGCCTTTCCAGCTGTTTCCCGACAGCCAGTCGTCCCACAGGGTGGAGGCCTCTTCAGGGCCAGGCCAAGGCACAGGCTGCTCCTCCCAGGGTGGACTGGGTGGGGCTATCAGGCCCTGTGCGCAGGCCCAGGGCGGAGCTCCCTGCTGGCCCCTGCCAGAATGCCCACCCCTCTCTGAGTGTTTTCATTCTGGACAGGACCTCCAGTTTGGAAACCCTGCCCACATCCTCCTCCGCCCTCTCCTTGGAAGATCAAAGTCACCAAGGCTGAAGCCAGGGAGGAGACAGTGGTCTGGGGAAAGGTCTCAGTTCTCTGTGCAGAATACTTTGCAGGCTTCTTCCAAACCTATCATGGTTTCTGCTGCCTTCTGTCCAGGCCACAGTCAGTCTTGGCCAGATCAGTACAGCCTGGTTCAGTTTAATTTCAGAAGGCTTTCTACTGAACACCTGTAGTTGTACCAGGACTGTCCTGACCCAGCAGATTGGTACTCAGTAGTACCTGGACTCCATGCTGGGCTCTGAGTTGCGGTTACTGGTTCACTTCTGACTACAGGCCCTCTGAACAACTGGCTTTCAACACTGTACTCCAGTTTCCTAGGTTGTTAAAAGGCCCAGTGAATAAGGCCGTAGCTTCCTTCTCTCCCTTGCAGGTCTCGCGTCATGTGCCCTGAAGGAAGGCATCCAGACACTGTTTTAGAACAACAAAAGGTGAACACAACCCAAGTCCTACAAGGCTTGGGTAGTGACTCTCTCTGCAGTTGTCTGTTTCACTAACACAGGAGCTGGCGTGGTAGTGAGCTATTCACAGCTCTGTTTATTGACAACTCCAGAATGAAAGGAGGGAAGCAGACTTGTCCTAGGGCTGGCTTAGGATGTTAACCTTCTCCACTGGAAATCTGTGGTGCTGTTGGATGATGGAGGCCAAGTCTGACTGGGTAGCTTTCAGAATTAGGGGGGTCTGAAAATCATCTACTTCAGGCTCCTCAGAGTGAGATCGGCAGGGTGGGGCTCAGAAGGAATGTGAATCTTCAGGGAAGAAGGGCTCAGCAACAGCTCCACAGTGAGTGTGTGAGTGACAGGACCAGGCCCAAACCCAGGTGTCCTGACTCCATGTGTGTGTGCTAGGGACTGAACCCAGAACCTCTGGACTGAGCTCTTTTTCTCTCTCTTTCTTTCTTTCTTGCTTGCTTGCTTGCTTGCTTTCTTTTATTATGAGACTAGGTCTCCCTAAGTCACTAAATTGCCAGGATTGGGCTTGAACTTGCGACCCTTCTGCCTGGCCCCAGGATGCTGGGATTACAGGCGTGCCTTACCACACCTGGCATGACTAGGTCTTGTCAGGGTTCTTGCCTTCTGCTCATAGCTCCTCAGGATCTGCTGCTGGGAAGTGGTCAGTGCTCTGTACCCAGGGCAGAGTGGCCAGTGTTGGGACTTCTCCCAGGTGCTTGCTCTTCAGGCTCCTTCCTGATGGCCATGGCTACATCCCCCTTTGCATCTCCAGGACCCAATACCAAAGCCCAGAGGAAAGACTCCTCCCACAAGCCAGGCCAAGGTGGTGAGTGCAACTGCCCTGCTCTCTCCACCTTGGCCTTTCTGGGGTCAGCAGTACTTGAGTAAGTGTCAGGGGCTAGGGGGACCCTCAGTGTCAAATAGCCCCTCTGTCCTCTTCTCCCTGACTCCCTATCTGATCTGCTGTTGCTCCACCCACGTGACGCTGGATCCAGAGGATGAGGGTGTGGAGGAGGTCACTGGTGCCTCCTAGGTTCCAGCTCACCTCCACCATGAGGAGCCCTCAGGGCAGCCCCGTGAAGCCCAGGCCTGGCCTTGCGAAAGGTGCATTGCAGCTCCAGGAGCCGCGTGGCGGCGCTGTATTTCCTCCTCCTCTGAGGACCACAGAGCCTCGCTGGCCTTTCCTTGCCCTCCCAGCCCCGCCTCTGGCGTTGTTTTGGTGCCTGTCTCTTCCCAGAACCTTGGCCTCTCCTTTCCTTTTCCTTGCACAGTTGCTCTTCCTGTGATCTCCCAGCCCCACCCTCCCTTCCTCTCTCCCAGCCCTTCCTCCCCTCTGTCTATTCCTGGTTGGATCAGCCTCTCCCATTGTCCGTTCCCAGGAAAGCACTGTCTGGCTGGTGGCTGGTGGCAGGGTGGGGGTGGAGCCCCGAGAAGACCAGCTCTGCCTCCTCCGGAAGCCTGGCTCTAGCCCACAGCCCACGGCTCCAGCACCGCTTTTAGAAAGCTTGCTTTTCAGTTAGTCAACCCAACACCCACACCAGGGGGCTGATCACTTCCCCACTGCTTTACTAATTTCAGCAGCCAAGGGTGGGCAGTAGCAGCAACAGGAACATCCAAGGTGTCACAGGGAGTTTCCCAGCACCCACCTTGCCAGGGTAGCTAGGTCTGTGATCCTGAGGGCAGGGCGGGGTGGGGTCAGGTAAGGGGCACTCAGCCCTGCCTGTGCTAACATTTGTCACCACTTGTGCCTCTTGCTGAAGAAGGAGGGGCTCCCACCAACACCCAATCCATGGTGGGTGCTGAAAAACAGAAGCCCATTAGCAGCATCACAAGAGCCCAAGTTGGGCTGGGGACTTGACTTAGTGGTAGAGCACTTAGTATGTGTGGGGTCCTGGGTGCAATCCCAGCCCGCGCGCGCGCGCGCGCACACACACACACACACACACACACACACACACACACACCAAGTGATCCACACTATGGGGAAGAGGTTAAGCCTTTCTGTGTGTAGACCTTCAAGGACAACTTCTCTTCTACCTCTCCTGTTCCTGCTCCTGCCTGAGTCTTGTGGTGATTTATTCTTTTTTAAATTCCTTTCCCTTGTTCCAGTCTCTTCCCTGTTCCATTTTTGTTCTTTTCTAAAAGTACACAGCTCAAATGGGATCCAAACAGATTATTTTTATTCTGTGGCAATAGCAGCAGATGTTCAGGTCACGTCGAAACTCGTTTACACACAGCAACTACAGGCCCTGGCCATCCAGAGTCTTTCAGAGTTAGAAGGCAATCAGCAGACAGAGCCCCAGCTCAGTGCCCTCAGCCAGGAGGCATTCTGAGGTCAAGAAATAATTCTGTGTCCCACACATCTCTTGAAGTTCCCAGGGTGAGGATGATGAGAGGATGGAGAAAAAAAGACAAGTCAGAATACAGAACTCTTTTCATTCTAAATGAACTTGCTTGATTTAGACTAAAGATTCCCAGTCCAAAGATTTCTAAGTCCCCACACATAGCAGTTTAATCCTATACAGCACATCCCACAACAGTGATCAGTTAAAAGTGTAGTTGGCAATTGTTTTGTACCTCTTGTGGTTATACTTTTCTGCTGGATGTCCAAGACCAAATTAAGATGAGAACTGTATTAATCAATTTTTGCTATTTATCAAGATCAGTTAAATTTCATCAGGATTTACCTTGGAACCAGCACCTCTAGTTCTTCAGACAGCGTTAGCCATCTGGATCAGTCACAGTCCTTGCTTGACCAAGTTGCTCTCTGTGAAGGCTTGGGAGACCCTTTTCTCCTAGTGACTCTCCTTAGGCACACTACACACCGTAGATCTTTATCCTCTGTGCCTCTTTGATCAGGAGTTTGTATAACTCATGAGAGTTGCAGGAGCACACTGAAAATTTTCCCTCATGTATTGGGTCCTCATTGACCTCTGAGAGCCAGAGCCAAAATATTGGCTGTTCTCTTAGTCTGTCTGTCTTTCTAGATTTTGTCTCCATACCTTAGTTATTGAACATTCAGAAGAGAAGGTTAATGACATAATAGTTTGTAATGGGGGCAGTGAGCTTAATATTACTATTTTATCTGAATATCGAGCACCTTGGAACATAAAATACAGCTGTTATTTTCTAGCAATCATAAAAGTTCTAATAGTTGAATCTTTATAGAATGCTAACAGGCAACAGTTATATAATTTTACACAGAAAATTTACAATCAAAACCATACATAATATTGTAGCATGACAATCATGACATTTTTGTGACATACTGAAATTTCCATTTTGATGTAATATAGCCCTTTTAATCAGTCATCTCTATAATAGATAATAGATAAAAACTTAATAGATAAGAAGCTTTTACATAACTCATTGACCTTTAAGGAGATGTCACTGAAGAAATTTGTGACATTGTCTGGACTGCTTAATGTTCAGGCATCTCTAAGTATAGTGGCACATATATAGCATATACATCACGTAAGTTTTTGTAATTATTACTGACTGATGACCTTATGGTGGCTTGACATGAACCTCCTATCACAGTTAATTAGAGCACAAAAGGCAAATGTTTGAATCTGAAAGAAAAGATCTATCAACATAAACAATCCCAGTTTTACATTTTAGAAAATGGTACACTTACAAGGCATGAATACATTTCATACAGCATGAGAAGAACAACAAATTGTCATACCCATGTGAAAAATCTTTGTTTCTTAATTTAGTTATGTACCAAGAGCATTTTTTGTGAAAAAACCTTATTATATTCTTTCTAGAAAACTTAACCTTTTGCCGATGACCAATTTACTGGAGGTATCTCCTATAAGGGGAGATTATGGGGCTTCCTATTAATGAATAAGGACTGGATAATTATCTAGGTAGCTGCTACCTTATTCATCAGTTGGAGTCCAGTGTAATAGTCTCTCCACACCCCAAGGGATTTTTGTTTAATTATCTTCATAACTTTTTGGTGACTTATGAAAACCCGATGACAACATTTAACACATTATTTCTGAACAATGAAAGACTCTCAAATCATAATACATAAACAACAGTATACATTACATTTATACAACCTATTTTGGCATCATTTTGACCAGCTGCAACCTGGGTGGAAGCATATCAGACAAATGCTTCAAAAATTCAAAAATGCAAAAAGAAAGGAAAGAAGAAAAAAACCTGTTGAGCTCAAACAAAAACAGCTGATAAATAGGTTGTACAGACAGACAAACAAACAAATACATGTAAGACAATTTGTTTATAAAACTAGAGTGCATTCTGAGGTATTTGGCCTAGTTGAATTATAATATATACATATATTATTTATAACTATGAATAGACTAGTCAGAACTCTTTTAGGTCAGTTAACAGAGATCTCTTGTAATAAGAATCAGAAGGAACAAAATCTTTTACTTATAATTTATATAAAATTTTGTATTTTATTTTGTCTTAAGAATACTGGCACTTTTCATGTCCCTATTTTTCATGTAGCCTCCAGCTCAGTTGTCTCCATATACTATACCTACTCAGACTTTGTTTTCCTAATTTTTGGTTACCATCTCCTGGGCATCCTGGGTCAATTTCTTTAACTGACCCCAAGTTGGATCTAGGCCCGTCTTTGTCTATTGGCTATGTTATGGTGTCTGAGGTATCACTGCCACAAGACTGAGGATGAGCTTCTTTAGAGGTGGAACCTACTCCTTTGCTGGGTCAGGGTTCATGATACAGTTGGACAGCATGCTCTGGCACCCAGATAAGCCATTGGACAGTCTCTGGAAAGACACAAGCATAGCCTCCACCCCAAATGAGTGCCGGGCTGGGTCCCTTCCACTGTCCAGTATGAAGATCTTTCCAAAGGACCTTTTGTAGCCTCTTTTCCTTTACCTGATTGAATTGTTTTTGTGCTACTGTAGTCCCTCCCTAGTAGGATTTAAAAAATTAATAGTACACAATGCTAAATGAAGTCTATTATGAGGTGTGAATTTTATAGGGAAGGATTCCCCCTTTTGCCTTTGTATTTGAATTTTGAGTGTACAGTGAGTATATTTAACAATTCCTTGACCTTGAGGGTTATAAGGAATTCCTATGGTAAGGGAAAAGTGAAGTTTTTAAAAATGTTTGGAAGGCAGCACTTGTGTAAGCCAGGCCATTGTCTGTCTTAAATGCTTGTGAGGAGCCAAGGGTGCTAAAGGCATTCAACAATGAGCAATGACATGTTTAGCCATTTCACTTGTGTGGGCAGAAACAAAAATAAATCCAGAGGAAGTATGCACTGAAATTCGGACCCAGCATAAACAGCCAAGCTCGGGAATGTGAGTGACATCCATTTGCCAGAGATAATTGGGGTGAAATCCTTGGGGATTAACCCCCCCGTAGGGAGTGAAGGAAGATGTAAAACAGGGAACGTGGCATGAGCATATGGAAAATTGGACAATGTGAAATAAAAGAAGAAGATTTTCCCAGTTAGTGTGAATGATGGCAGTTTCAGTGTGGTGCATCACACCACAAGCATAAACGCTGTCTGAAAAAAGATTAATTGGAGTGGGTGGATGATCTTGTAAGGCCCATGTAACAGCCTGCAATTCAGTCTTTTGTGAAGAAGAAAAACCCACATCCTTCATTTGGGTGCCCAGGGCTTCTGCTTGCCACTTCTGCCTCTGGCTGCGGCTTCCATCCCATCACCTCAGGGCTGCAGGTGAGCTCTCCTGGCAGTAGTGACGGCTCATTGGCCCGAGGGGAGGACTGTTGCCCTTTGGCCTTACTGCTCAGCACCGACGCTTCAGTGGCAGTGACTAGGAAGGGGTCAGTACCTGCCTTGCTGTTGGGATGCACTCCATCTCTGGGTTAACTTTGCAAGTGACCCCCTTCCTGGAGGATAACACAGTTCTTGCCTCTGCAGCCATAGCCACTATTTTTCCCCTGGCTTTTTCCTCCTCTAATTTGGGCTGTTGTGGTTTCCACAGCTCAAACCTGAGTGCAGGTTGCAAGGGGCCATGGGTGTGGCTAGCAGGCATGCAGGCCTGGGTGGCAGCTAGGGCATCCTGGCCACATCCACCTAGGGCTGGGGCATGGGGCTCTCTCTCTGATTGGCCCATGCCACTCCCTCCCACAGCACTATGCTGTGCTGAGCTGGCTGCATGGGTAGCTTGATCCAAGCACAAATCAAAAGAATTTTCCTTCCACAATAAATAATCCCCTGGACTTAAGTGTGCTTTAGCTATTTATTTTTTGTCCCCCACAGCTCCTTCCTCATCTTACTGAGCAAAGCTAGAGGGTTTAAACTCTACTAGGGGGCTGTTCTGCCTTCTTTTATTCACTTGGGACTTAATTTTAAAATAGTGCTCTCAGCCAAATCCTCTGTGATCATCTAACCAAGCTTACAACTATGAAGACACTCCCTAATCCAAGTCCACGAGAGTAAGTGTGCGGATCCATAATAGAACCAGAATTTGTATATACATCTGCTGTTCTTGAGAACCTACTTGCCTCATATTTAACAACTGATAAAATCAATACACCTTTCTCCCTTTTGTTTCTCTTGAGCCTATTTTGCTCTTTTGGCTATAGTGAACCCAGTTTTCTTTTTGGCTCTAATAATCCCCTTTTTCTCTTTGACTCTAGTGAGTCTGTTTTTCTCTTTGGCCCTAATGAGCCCATATTTCTCTTTGGCTTTTCTGGAGCGTATTTCTCTCTTTAACTTCTCTGGAGCCTATTTCCCTCTTTGGCTTCTGTGGAAACTATTTTTCTCTTTTTGTGTGTACCTAGCTAGAGGTCTCTTACCTGCTACCCGATGCATTTCCTCATTCCCTGGGTCCCTGTTTGAGCACCAAACGCCGTGTCCCACACATTCCTCAAAGTTCACAGGGTGAGGACCGTGAGAGGATGGAGAAAAAGGAGAAGAGTCAGACAACTGGGGCCACGTGGAGCCCTCTCTCCTGAGGGGGGAGGAGTAAGGAAGAAGGAATTAGGAGGGAGGCCTCAGCGGCTGCAGTGCGTTTATTTATCACTCAGGAGGTTGGCTGTCACATAAAACCCCTCTGCCTAATTAATAGCTTATCCATGTGGCTTTCCCATTGTTCTTGAAGCTAGAGCAGCTTATTCATGTGACTTGCCTCAGGTGCTCTGTATTCTTCAGCCTGGCCTTGCTCCAGCCCAGGATGTGTGATCGATCTCTAGCTTCGGCCACTCCTCACAAAATAAGGTTTAGAATTCCTGGGGCTGGTGGACACTGGGATAAATCAGAGAGACAGTATGGCAGGTGGAAAACTGGACCAGACTGACCTGGAATCCAACATTCTCCCAGCCTCCAAACCCAGTCCATCCCATACTGCTGAGCTCATCACAGGACGTCAGGCCTTGCCTGCTCTCCCTAACCGCCCAAGGGAGATGCCCTGGTCTTCAGGGTGACCCTGGGTGACAGGTACACCTCTGTGATGGGGCCCCAGGCCAGACCAGGGGGTCTGATCCCAGGAGAGGCAGTGGGTGAAATTCGGTCAGTCGGTCCTAGCTGTGTGACCTTGGATGAGTCTTCCCTTTCCTGACTTCTTACAGGTTGGTTGTTAGGATCAAGGATGCCTGCTGAGGACTCAGTGCCCCATGATTGGCCCCTAGTAAAGGGTTGTTCAGCGTTGTTTCAAAGGGGAGGTTGCCCTGTGATCTCCTTGGGGTGTCAGGGAGCACACATCTCTGTACTTGTGTCTTGGTACTTGCAGGGGATTCACAATAAAAACATGTCTGTTTACATCCCTTCTGGGGCTGCTGGCCGCTCTGACATGGGACATGTGGGCAGCCAGGCTTAGGATGTTGTAAGTATATTCAGGCTCACGAGCTGCTGTGCTCACATCTCCCCACCAAGAGGCTTCAGAGATCTGGGACACCGCAGGTGACATGCAAAAGCTGGGTACAGAGACAGTGATCCCAGCTTCCAGGTTCTCAAACAGGGCTATGACTGAAAGAATTATGAAGCTTTCTGGGCATCAGCAAGTAAGGCCTTAGGTGCCACTGTAGAAGGGCATGGCAAGTGGCATGTGCCTTAGCCCTGCACCCTGTCCCTAGTGTGACCTGCTGAGCTCACATCAGCCTCAGCTAGCTGGGACCAGCTGGGCAGAGGCATCAGAGACTTACCTGGGCACATACTTTACCTAAGCTCCAGTGTAGGATGTGGGAGAGAGACCCTATCCCCAGCAGAGGGAGGAGGACCAGAGGAACAGGTCTCCCTGGGGATTGGCTTAGGACTGGGGGCCTTCAGGTGGGCTGGTGATGGGGGGTGGGTAGAAGTAATGGCATAGAAAGATGAGGCCAGATTCACCCATGGAAAAGTGGCCAATGTGAAGGACAGACCACTAGGCCCAGTGCCCTAGTGGGCTCAAGTGATTATACAGTTAACTGTCTAGTTTTGGGAATCACTGCAGGGTTTATCTGAAAGTCTGATTCAGAGACCTTGGATGTGGCATGGACTATGGGTGTTCTCCAATTCTATCTCAACTTCTCTCATATTTTTTCTGTTTTGTTTTTAATTTTATTTGCCCTATCTTGCTTATCTTTTTCTCATAAACCACGCAGATAATTTTGGGAAGCAGGGAGAAGTGGGGAAGGAGAGAGAGAAGGAAAGAGAGAGAGAAAAAAAGAGAAAATGTATTCATATGTGGGAAATCTCCCTGGAGAGTGGGCTTTTAGTTGTAGGGTCCTTTTTTTTCCTAAAAGATACTATTTTTTTATAATAAATTGATTATGTTCATTTTGAGAATGTGGAAATTTTGTAGAAATAAAAGAAGGAAGCAAAAGAATTGCTCATAATTACTTATTGTTCGTAAGACAGACACCCAGGTTATATTTTAGTATATTTCCTTCTAGATTCTTCTTACATGTATAAATTAGAACTTCTTTGTGTGTTTATTATCTAACTGGTATCCAGTTTTCTTACTTAACATGTATCAGACATAATATGGGCAGTCTCTAAGGCATTAAAATATCTTCATAAGCATTTAAAATACCTCAGTCCCCAATAGTTAGACATGTAGCCCCCCACTTTTACATTATTACAAGTAAAACACTGACAAACGTCTTCATCTGTAGAGTTCTTCTCAAAGTTAAAATTATTCCTTGAAAAAGTTTCAGAATTAGACTTGGGGGCTAGGGATATAGCTCAGCGGCATAGTGCCTGACTGGCAAACTCAAGGTCCTGAGTTTGATTCCCAGTATCAAAAAAAAAGAACTAGACTTGGGGTCCAGTTCAGAGAGAGGGGCCAGCAGGAAAGTGTGAGTGTGAGTTTGAATGTCAGTGTGAATGTGTGCTTGTGAGCATGTCGTGTGTCAGCATCTATGTCTGTGAGTGTGTGTGGAGGTGTATCAATATGAGTGTGTTCACATGTGTTAGTGTGAGTGTGTACTTGTGTGTCAGTGTAGATGCATCAGTGTGAGTATGTGCTTGTGTTCATGTGGGTGTGTCTATCTAGATGTGTCAGTGTGTGTGCTTGTATGTCAGTAAGTGTGTCACTGTGCATGCAAGTTTGTGAGTGTCCACATGATTATGAGCTGGTGCATATGCTTATGTGCCAGTGTGTGCTTGTGAGTGTGCCACTGCTTTTTAGTGGATATGCCAGTGTGAGTGTATGCTTGTGTGTGAGTGTGCTTGTGAATGTCATTGTGTGCTTTTGTGTCAGTAAGTGTGCTCGTGAATATGCCACAGTGTGTTGTGCTTGTGTGTTGCTGTGAGTGTGTCAGTGTGAGTCAGTGTGAATGTGTGCTGATGGGTCTGCATTCCTCACTGGCCCTACAAAAGAGGGCAGATGAGGAGGCCCACGTGCTCGGCCTGCGGACCTTGCTGGGGGATGGAGGCGGAGAGCTAAGGCCCTCTGAGGTGCTTAGGGCTGCGCAGCCTGCCTCAGGCTTTCAGACCCCTTGCTGTCCGAGCATGGCTGTGCTGAGTTCCAAGGCACAGGGTGCTAGTTTTCTCCTCAGAGGAGTAGTCCTCGGGGTCAGCCAGCGGGAAAGCTGAAGCTAACGCAGCAGCTCTCGCTGGTATTTTATTCCTGGGTGGGGGGCCAGCTGCAGGGGCGCCAAGCCGGTCCACATCCCTGTGCAGTGCTTGGGATTTAGTACACAGAGCAAGCTCTGCATTCAGGCAAAGGAAAGTGACTGATGATTCTAAGTCCTAAGCGGATTCCCAGGGGCCCCCTTCTGCTTCACTTTTACGATTTTTTTGAAAAATATTTTTCCTATGAAGTTATGGCTCTTGGAAGCTGAGGGAAGTACAGGCAACCTCACTGGCCTTGTGAGTCTTGGGAGCTCCCTCTGTGGGAGGAAGCACGAGGTGGGTGGAGGATGAGGCTGGCGGGAGGCTCTGTGGCCGCGGCCTGTGGGTGGCTGGACACCATCCTGCGTGACTGTGGGGGTCAAGGGAAAAGGAGCAGGATTGGTTTCTCCCGGACTGTGGTTCACAGAAGCAAACGGACTCATTCTTAGACAGAAGAGTCAAAAGCAGAGCTGAAAATCCTGGTACTCTGGAGCCGAGAACACTTGACTCGGGGTTCAGAATTCCACATTCACAGATATGGTGCAAAGTGACCTCCTCCGACAGAGCAGCGAAGGGCTTGTAGAATTGAAGCCATTTGAAAGACTGTTAAGGTCAATGTACAAACATGTTTAAAATACTTTGAAGGATTAGATCTGAGACAGCCTGGCCATAAAGTAGTCTGGGAGCAAGTCTAAGGGAAGGCATGGGCACAAGCTGTGCCCGATTGAGAGATCTAAGAGGTTCCTTCCCATGCGACACCGCTGTGCCTCACCCACTCTGCACCAGGTACAGAGCAGGACTCAGGCACAGAAATGCATAAGACTGGATTTCTTGTCTCAGAAGCTGTGGCTGGGGAGAGAGCTGGTGTGCCTGGCTTTGGTACCAAAAGCAGTGAAGGGAGTCGATTCTGATCAGGGAGACCTTGGACTGCTTCTGGGCTGTGCATGGGCACAGTACAGATGCCCAGAGAGAAGCCCAGAAGGCAGGGCTTCAGGAAGCATAGGGTGGTGCTGGTGGGACCCTGAGAAGAGGGACTGCGAGGAGGACAAGGAGAAGCCAGAGAAAGACACGGTGGGCTGTCACCAGGTTTTTGGGAGACATGATATCTACTCGAAGGAGTTTGAGCTTATTTCTGCAGCTCATAGGCACTCATGGGAGGTTTTAAATCAGGGAGGTAACTTGCCAACATCAACAAACTTTTTAAATATGAAAAGCAAATACACAAATAGATTCCCATGGAAAGATACTAAGATATTCCAGTTATACTGAAGTCTATAAAGTGAAAATGAAAACGCTCCCCTTGCCAGAACTCACTTCGTGACGTCTCATCCGCCTGTGTCCACAGAGCCATGGGGACACACAGGAGTCAGCCCCAGGGGGGGAGGAAGACGGCTGTGTCGGACCCGCCCTCTCTCCTGCCTCCTTGTCCTGCTCCTCCTTCTCCTGTCACACAGACGCACACACAATGACCTTTTAATATTTAACATCATACAAAACAGCACTGTACCCCAGGGAAACCTGTGCTGCGTCCGATCCTGGGCTCATTTTTCCCATCTTTGTGTCATTTCAGAACGTGGCTTTATTGGCTATTCACCAGAACTGCTGTGGAACAACACACTGCCAGATTACAGCCCCGGGGAGTCTTTCTTCACCGTATTCGGGGTGTTCTTCCCAGCAGCGACAGGTACCGTAACATGGGTTGGTTTTCACTCTCACTTTAAGGGTGTATATGCTTGCTTCCCAAAATCCAGTGTCAGAACTAAGAGCATCTGCTCTTAGGGTATATAGCCAGCACGAGAGGAGAGTGTTGACTTGTTCATAATTTCTGAAGGTGCCAACATGATTTAACACTCCTCACCCCTTACACATTGACAACTCTTGGCCCAATTAATAGACAGGATATCCTTCTCTTAGGGCCGAGCAGGAGAGCTTCCTCAGCAGGTTGGTTGGTCCTCCTTGTACTTGAGTAAACCTGTACTCA